>OZ026492.1:35502300-35805800 GCA_964019985.1 Aurelia sp. 4 Dawson et al 2005 | reverse complement strand
TTTTGCAATATCAACTAACCATTTGTGTTTTCATCATGACAGAACACTATTTATTCCTATCTGGTGTTTTAAATGTCGAGAAACATTTCTGCAGCAGTGTTAGCGACAACATTGACTATTCATGAATTCAAACAATAAGAAACCGATTAAGAAACTTTTAGTACTAAAATGGACCAAATTTCATGTGAAATTAAGAAACTTTTAGTACCATGGCCTGATCCAAGTGACTGGAAATTTATTCATAGGTTCTCTTTTGACCTCCAAAATCTGCCTCTATAATGCAGCTTCTTGCCAATTTTCGATCCTATTATTCTCTCTTTGTTTCTTCATAGATAAGACAAGCGAAGACAATAACATTGTTATCAGAGATTGAGCCAGATGATGCGTTTATCAATATTATCGGACAAGTCATCTCAATTCACAAATCACCCAGTGACCAAACATGCATGCTTGTCAAAATTTGGGATGGGACAACACCAAAGCATAGATCTTTCAATTTTTGTGATCAAGGCACTGCAAAAGAAACTCTTTCTGACAAAGTTCCTGCTCATGTTGCCCGCCGAAGCTTCAATGTTCATGTGTATGACAATCATTTAAGAGATGTGGATAAATTAAAGGCAGGAAATTTTGTTCACTTCTGTAATGTGCGGCAAAAGGCTATTAAGGATGACTTGTTCCAATTTTCACTTTCAAGAGGCTTCATTAAGAGAAGGGTAGGTTTCTTCAATTGAAAATTTTCATATTTTTTCTTATGATGATGGTAGAATCTGAAAACGGCACAATTTTGTGCTGCCCTACAAAATACCCTGCTATCTACACAAAGACGGTAGGATTTGAAAACGGCAAAAAGAGTGCCGTTTTGCCCTCCTATCTACTTCTCTGGGTACCAGACTCTCTCGAAAAGAAGGAATCATTTCTTTCTAGAGAGCCTGCTATTCAGGGTACCCGTCTACACGATGCTGGTAGATTTTTTGCTAATTCCTAAGCAGTGCCTATTTTAGTGTGATCTTGTCCATACTGTGTATTCTTGAGAATGGGAAATCTGGTCTTAGAATTTAGAATGTGGGTTTAATGTCTTTAACACTTTCTACATATGTGCATCCTTTTCTCTAATACAGTTACTTTATCATTTTTGCGAATACATATATAAGACTTGTTCGTTTTCAGCATAACTGCACTTATTTCCATAGTTGGCCTATACACTAATCTTGTTTGAATTCCAAATGAGACCATTTTCTTAAATTTGTGATACTTTTCTGGCAGTCTACATGCATTATATTGGCAAAGCGTGCATAGGTTCTCGACGTACATTCAAACCACCGCAATCTCTTTGAAAATAAACAAAAAATTTTGAGAAAAAGGTCGTTGAAAGGACTATTTGCACCACTATGGAGGGTGGAAAGGGAGTTTCCTAGTGTTTGGAACAGCATGGTCTCAACAGTTCTTCCTCGAAGAAATCAGAAATCTCTGTTTTCTAATTTCTTCAGATTGTGTCCTTGTGTATGAATTCGGCTTAAAATAGGAACTGTTCCTTAGACAATAGCAACGAACATCAATAATCAAACAAGATAGCTAAAACAACGAGAGAAGTAAGGACAGTCGGAAGAATGGAACTTTTTAACCTCGAGACGAAAGGCAGCATAAAATTCTACTGGCAGAGTACGTCTAAACGCCCGGGGGGTACTTGACCAGATTTTGGACGGGGACGTGCCATCGAGGTTTCAAACACATACCCGTTCCTTATACCAATTTTTCCAAAATGTATACCCGACTTTATACCAATTTATATAAAATATATACCGGACTTTTTACCAATTTTCCGAAAATGCATACCCGACCCTATACCAATTGCGAAATTGCGAACATCGATACCGTTCCTTATACCAAAATCGTGAAAATCGATACCGTTCCTTATACCAAAATCGTGAAAATCGATACCCTTCCCGATGGCACGTCCCCGTACCCAAAATATGTATAGTATCCCCCCCCCGGGTCTAAACGTTGCCAGTAGAATTTGATGCCTGTAGAATTTGAAAAGGACAGAGTTACGAACTTTGTTTTTTTTTTGCCAACCGACACCAGATTTTGCCTGCACAATTTGGAGATTCTATGGCTATCATGTAGACGGGAGGCCAAGGCAGCACTTTTTATGCCGTTTTCAAATTCCAGTGGCATTTTGTAACTAGTGCTAGGATTGTCAGACGGATACAGGACATGTCACAGTAATACATACATGATATGCTTCATGCATGAAACGCAAGAGGTACGGAGCGGGTGCTAAGAAATTCTTAAAAGCTAAATTGGAGGGTATTATGGCAGAAATGTTATTAAATCTAGTTTATTGTTTGAGTAACAAAATACAATTTAATGTTTTGAGCCTTGAAGAATTCTTTTTCTAGCGAAGGTTTATTTTTACGTCGAGAAACATATCTGTTGCAGTAGTAGTATGGTAATTCATGTATCCAGGCCACAAATAAGAAATAATTCAAAGAGCGTTAAGTACTAAAATGCAGAAATTTTCACACGAAATTGAATTGAGAAGCGGTTTTATTGCTGCAAGCTGTGAGTGTATATCATTCAAAAATCATGTTTTTTATTCTGTTACAGACTTCTGAAGCAAACGAGACCTGGGTTGGCCTTATAATTCATAAAGGAACGGCATACGGCCGTGGCATTCGGGTACTGGATCCCACTGACCCTGCCGCACAAACAGTGAAAGCTCGAATGAATGACGTCATTGAGATGGATAATGACAGTGACGCTGAAACATCAGATAGAGACATGCCAGAAGCTCAGGTTACTCGGCAACGATTCAATTACCAATCACGTGCTTTGCAGGAATCCTCCACAGTTACAAGGCACTATCATATCCCATTCACATCAATACGCAATATACTAGCATATCCGCGTGTGCCGTATAAGTTTAGATGTAGATCGCGCGTGTTACATTACGAGCCCACGCGAATGGATGAGATCGTGCGACTTGGCTGCGAAAAATGCGAGATTTGTACAACGCTGGAGGAAATGAAAGAAACGGTGGATTCGCATCTTGATGGAAGGCCGCTTAAGTGTGGGAAGTGTTGTGGTCTATTGCGCGTGGAATTCGTGATGTCATTTTTACTCGAAGACAACACTGGGATCATTAACGCTATACTGTGCGGAGAAGATGCTGTGAACTTCTTTGGTGGCTTTCAAAGCGAGGATGCAGTTTACTGTGACAGGACTCAGTGTCAGATAGAACGAAGGCTAGCTTCATTGACCAATGGGATTGATTACAGTTTAGACGATCTTCAGCAGGACATAGCATCAAGACCATACTTTGAATGTTGCTTGAAGTCATACAGTTCAGTGTGTAAGGAAGATGAGGAAGAAAGAACAATTGTGTGTTACCGTTTGTTTGACACAAAGTTGATATAGATAGATTACAGGAAATCCAAACAGTTAACTGAACAATAATAAGTTTACAATCTTAGAATTGTTAATTGTATACTACCATTTTTGAGTTATTTTTAGCACTTCTCCGTGGCTTTGTTGTATCTCATTGACTTCTGCACTGCACTGCATAATTTTTCGAATGAAGAGTTCAATGTGAAGTAACTTGCAGGTATTCTTTGTAATGTTACAAGGAATAAAAGTTATCTGAGTTGCTTTTCAAAGAATACCACCTGCAAGTTACCTCAATCGAACTCTCACATTCGAACAATTATGCAGTGCAATACAGAGGTCAATGAGATACAACACAGTCGCGGAGAAGTGCTACAAATAACTCACAAAGATATTATACAATTAAGAATTTTAAGGTTGCAAACTTATTATTGTTAAGTTAACTGCCTTGGCTTCCTGTGGTGAAAACATCGGTTTCGTATCAAGGACAGATTCTGTGTCAGTTTCTTTCGTGAGCACAATGAGATGGTAAGCCATCCAGGTCCCATAACATTGTCTGTGATCTGCTTTCAATTTCTAGGCTATATACTATATTTAACGTAATTTTTATATCCAGTGGTCTGCTTTGTTTACATTCGAAGACATGCAAAAAGATAGAATTTAAGTAAGAAACAAACAAATAGTGGTTGCGCGAGGGGAGAGCTATGGGGGGGCTACAGGCCCCCATCGGAAGGATCTAGGCCCCCCGTCGGAGGAAACTTTGGGCTCTTGTCGGAGGATATTTGCTAAAATAACCTCTAAAGGTGTGAATTTACTAAAGATGTGATTCAAATTGCCAGGATGGCAATATTGCCACATTTTTCGATAGACAAATTACCTTTGCAGGGCACAATCTTGTCTGAAGAAACTAAAGTACAGGGCATTGTTTAGGATAATTTGACTCAAGGACAGGGTATCATTGTCAGGAATTTGACTCCGGGATAGGGTAGCTTTTCAGATTTTCCAGCGACACCTCCCCGTATGTCCGTTGACCAAGACCCCCCCCCCCCCCCGGTTGGCACATCTGGTACATCATGGGTAAAACAGAGTGAAAATGGAGAGAACTAATGCACGCATTTAGAAATACCAATTTCATAATTGCCATTAAAGATCAGTTTGATGCGTTTTTCTACGATTTCTACGAGGAAGGTTTTCTACGTGGTCCACCGAGTTACGTTAAATTTTTATCATATAACTTTTCTTGACTTATTTTAGGCTAACATACAGGGTCCGAAGGCTTGCTGTAAGTATAAATGTCATCTTTCTCTGTACCGTCTTCCCTTCAGCGTTTTCCTGCAATTAGATCAAATCGTGAAGTAAAAATTTATGTGAAGTTGCAGTTGTTAGGGATCTGTCATAAAGAATGGAACAGAAGGGGGCGGAAGGGATTTCAAAATTTGCCGTTAAATTATGTAGCCCAATGCAAGAAACAAGAACTGTTTACTTAGCCCCTAAATGCCTGCAAAAATAATTTGATAACCCCTGGGTTTCGAAATTTAGAAACTTCTATATTGTACAGTTCAATTTTCTTCTTCTGCATCATGCTGTCAATACCGACTTTATGCTACCTCCCGTATAAAGTTTTAAGAAAGTAGGGAAGAGTTTGAAGACAACACTATATTAGAATTGAAATGGAGGAATTGCTTATGATCAAGAGAGCAGTAAAAATGATGCTGGATCTCTTTAAAACAATTGTAAAATATTGTAAACAAATACCTTCATGGCCCATGCTTATCACTTGAAATATTTTGCTAGCCCAACATTTTTCATCCATTAGTTTTGCTGACCCTGCCAAATCCCTTCCGCCCCCCTCTGTTCCATACTTTATGACAACTCCCTTACACCCATTCTGAGTGCCCTAGTGAGAGGTTAGATATTCACCGGGGTACTAGCGTTCAAAAAATATGGTCAAATTTTCACCGGGCCTCGCCGGGGAGCATCAATTATGTTATGAGGATGGCATACTTATTGGCGGGGAACCATTTCTACTTAAAATGATTTCTCAAATTCACCACGGGGTCCCAACGGGGCTCGCCAATTTACAGCCGAGGTTTCACTTGTGAGGCATTTTGCCAACCTCGTCCTCAGGGCCTTTTGTCATTCCAATATGACAAAAGGCCCTGGGGACGAGGTTGGCATTTTGTACTAGAGAGATGTTGCTACTATCTTTTGTTGAGAATACCGAGGACTACCCCTTTTGTCTTAGTCTTTTGTTTTGCTGGTAATGTTCAAACCAGATCAGCAGCCGGAAAACCTATTACCATGCGCGAGAATCTCTTTGTCTCTTTGCTAATTCTTGTTTGGATTGTGGTTGGATTTTCCACCCATATTTTTCCACAGACCAAATATGCTTTCTGCGCATGATCACAGGTTTCCTTTCTGGGGGATGACCATTGCTGTGAACATTGACGACTCGTATCCCCAACAACTTTTCACTTTGACGGGGGGTGCGTTTGTATTTAGACCGTGATTAGACCTGTATCTGGACTGTGACAAAAGGACCATTTGAATGACAGCATATTCCAAAATTTCGAGCCATTTGCATTAAAGGCAGTCTGTCACGTCTCTGATTGGCCGCGACAAAGTCAGAGCTCAACACAACAGACTTCTTTGTGAATCTGTGCATTTGAAACAAAGGGCTAATCGTCTTGACTTTCTATGGCTGTAGAAAGTCAGAGGATTAACAGCCATTGAAATTTCCTATTCTTTGTATTGTCCAAATCACCGAATCAAATGCGTGACAGACTGCCTTTAATATCGCGAAATTTGTAACCCAAGTGTATGAATTTGGTTGATTTCAAGAGATTTTGTTGATCTGGTTGATTGATTTTGTTGATTTTGTTGATTTTGTTGATTGATTTTGTTGGTTTTGTTGATTTTGTTGGTTTTGTTTTGTTAATTTTGTTGGTTTTGTTGTTGATTTTGTTGATTTGGTTGGTTTTGTTGATTTTGTTGATTTGGTTGATTTGAATTGATTTCTTTTCAAATTTCTTCTGCTTTCACTTGCTAAATGCTGTTGTCGTTGCCGTTGTTGCTTTTTGTCAGATCGAGACGTTATCAAGTCGCTAGATCATAAACCATAAAAGCTAGATAGTTTTGCTTGCTCTTGTAGACCTTAACCCTTTCACCCCCGGAAGGGCCATATGGCCCAACAGTAATTATTGAGAACTGCGAATTTTGCAGGGGGTAAAGCATTTGGAATTTTGATTGATATGAAAGGTTATGCACATTGCATTTATCTATTGCTTACTGAATCACTGATTATGATACCCCCTGGAAAACGACAATCTACGTTATGTTTTCCTGTTAAGGTTAATTTTAGCCGGGCGTGAAAGGGTTAAAAACTGAGTATTTTTCTTTGTTGGTCATGGTGATTTGCCTCAGTCAGGTTAAAATTTATGTAGCTCTCAATGTTTGTCAAAGCTTCAAATACATCCTCTCGTAGACTTATGACGATGAGTCCCTTGTATCCTTGCGGTAAACCTTGCTCAAGAGGGACTCATAATGAAACAGTGAAAACCCAGCCCTATCTCCTGCATTCGACCATGATTTGATCGATCGAATCAGGATTGAACGACTGCCGTAGCTCTGTTCAACTGTCACTCCTCGGAAAGAAAATGCGATGAAAGCCACCTTAAGCAGACATTTAATCAACGAAACTTGGTATAGATCTGAAGAAGGAAGTTCATTCTACCCAGTGAGTGCAAAATAAATCTTTCAACGATACATTTTCTATGTTTTTAAGACCAAAACAAACCAGAGAAATCTTCAACTACCTGCTGCAGCAACTTCTTTTAAAATCTAATCAAGTGCATCATTCGAATTGAAAATTCGATAGTATTGTTCTTTGCTAAATCTCGCAATCTGATTGGTACTTTAGGAAGAGCCTAAATAGGGCCAGGGTTTTAAGAGTAATATTATTAGTCTCTCTTGACTGAAGCGCCATCATTAAGTCAAAGAGCACAGGGAAACAAGAGACTCGTCGTCATAAGTCTAATCCTCTCGTACATCCTTTCATGAAATTTGAAAACGCTGTAATGATAAAAATATGATATGATATCAAAAATTCTATGTGAAATTATGGCAAATTACATCTAGCTCCCTTCGATCCACCAATTTGAAAGAATGCGGCAATAACTGTTTACACATTTCTTTTTGCAAAGGTTCCAACCCTATTGTCTGTTTGTAGGGAATGTCGGATGAAACAACCTCCCATATGAGCAACACATCCTTTATGACTCACGAATGAGCTACTCCCATCCCCCCCCCCCCCGGAATAGACCTTTTATATTCTGAGACAGAATCTCAATCGAACGACGTATGTTTACGTTTTGAAGAACTTTCGAATATGCACAATAGCGACAGAAGCCGTAACGCCACTCCATCGAACTTCGCGTAAGAAATTGTATAAAAATATTGCTCGATCCAAACTCTTTTGTAGACTAAATTAAATAAGTCCCTCTAACTCATTGAGTAACTTACGCTTGTCGTTGTTGTTGTTCTTGCTGTTGTTGTTGTTGTTGTCGCTTCAGTTGAGGGACTTATGTCCTTACGCTTCAATACAGGGACTAATTAGGCCAAGTCTACCGCGTTCACGGCGCAACCAATCAGATCACTACTTTCTTAATATGGTCAATCCACGTGCCTATTTTTAGCGTTTGATTGGCTCATTGGTTCATTTAGTTCAGAGCTCGACTTTTCGAAGCGAGCCGACGCTCGAAGTGGCCTTTGAAGGGACGTTCGAATTTTCTTTCGACGTTTGTAGGATGGAAGATGTTCTAAGTTTCTTCTGAGTTTTCGTAAGATTTTAGTCCCTGTTTAGAATCCAGTTGGTCGTGAGTCCTTTGTATGAGTGAAATTAAAACAAAACCAGATTATGAATGTTGAACGAATACATACAAGGAATCACGTCGTCAGTCTAGCTCTTTTGCAGAATAGCTAAAAGGTCTTTTACTTACCAGAACCATATCCACAGCAAGGACATCCTTTCTGTTGGTAACATACACAACCAGGGATACATCTCTTTGTTCCGTCTGATCTCCTTCGACCAAATGATATGCTAAATCTTCGACGCCTTCTTCTACCCCAAAAGGGCTGAGCTTCTGCATCAACCTCGATTGCAAACTGGAGGAATACCGCAGATACCAAAAGGAGGCCGAAGAGAACTGCACTCTTCATTTTCCTGATGAAAGATGGATATATGAATGTTACTAACTCTGTAAATTTAAAGAGTGATGCCAAACTTCAAAGCTTTTGTAATATGACACATAAGTCGCCTGATCGCAGAGGGATACAGGTTTTGTAATAAGAAACTGGTTGATAAGAAACCAGTACTAAGATGGTCGAAACTTTAAGAAACTCTAGTACTATGTCTGAGAAGTACCAAGAAACTTTTCAAAGTTAAAAGAACGGATATCATAGCAAATAGATCGTTGAACCTTTATGTTTGAGCAATATTATTTAACCATTTGTGTTTTCAACATAACAGAACACTGTTTATTCCTTTATGATGTTTTGAATGTCAAGAAACATATCTGCCGCAATGTTAGGGACCACATTATTATTCTGCATTCAAAAAATAAGAAACTAATTAAGAAACTTTTAGTACTAAAATGGACAGAATTTCATGTCAAATTAAAAAACTATTATTACTATGGCCTGATCCAAGCTTCTTATAAAAAAACGTGTATTCAGAAGAACTGCTCAAATTTTGATTCTAGCAGAGTTTTTGCCTATGAGCAAAAGCAGAGTCGAAGAAGAAATCGCCGGATGCTAATTTCGTTAGATAAACCTTTCTCGTTTCGTATTATTTGGTAGGTAAGATAATAAAAAATTTGTAAGGAGATGGAGGCAAAGAAACGAGACTTTGAATCAGCACAAAGGCCTTTCGAACTTATATTCTATGACCAATAGGCCTTTTAGCTATTCTGAAAAAGAATCTGAATGGAATCGAACGATATTTTGCTACATTTTGTAGAACTTTCGAATGTGCACAATAGCGATAGCAGCTCTAACGCCACTCAATCGAACCTCGCGTATAAAATTCTATAAAAACATCGCTCGATCCAGGCTCTTTTGCTGAATAGCTAGAAGGTCTATTTTCTCGTTTCGTAAATAGCCAGATATTCTTTCCGGCTCCTTGCGCCGTTTATAGCCCTAACATTTACAAAGCACGTCATGTTGGTCGGCCAAAACTTAGATATAAAGACACGTGTAAAAGTGCGCTGAAGTGTGGTAACGCACTTGGACAATGGAAGGCAAACGTAGACAGTGCAACTGAATGGAGACATGTGATTCGTTAAAGATGCAAAAAAGTGAACGAGAAGAGAGTGAATGCATACGAGAGACAAAGGGATAGGAGGAGAAGGAAAGAAAACTTGAAACAAAAAACCATTTATTATACTTTATGCTTACAATTTACTGTATATGTATTGATTTGTGATGTAACCGCTTTCGGGACTAGGAGTATCATTCATTATTTTATTTATTTACAAAACAGTAGCTGTTGCCATGCCGTCCCAAAACAATCCAAACTTTTCTTTGGTTTCTTGGAAAGGTTAAATTTTGTAACTTTACGCATGTGACCAAGACAATCCCTGGTCAAATGCGTAAAGTTACGAAAAAACTGTACTGTAAAAGCAGCAATACAGCCTCCGTTTTTGGCAGAAACATAAAAAATTGGACTGGGGAGGGTTGTAACTGTAATATCTGTAAATAGTGTTCCTGTACATTAGTTTAATGTAGTTGGTATTTATTCCCGTGGGGTAACTTAACTTGTCTATGGTACGGGGTTGTGCCATTTTTTAGGGTACCTTTTTCATGATAGTTTCCGGATTTATGGGTATGGTTTTCAACAATTTTTTGCATCTTCCGGATTTATGGGTATAGTTTTCTATCAGAATTCAGTTATTGGTGAGCTTTTTTGGCATTCCCGGATTTATGGGTATGATTTTCAGAAATTCTCCAGATTTATGGGTATACTTTTGAGAAATTTCTCAGGATTTATGGGTATACTTTTGAGAAAGTTTTCCGGATTTATGGGTGGTACTTTTACGATTTGAATGGCACAACCCCGTATCTTGGAAACTCAAGTTACCCCCCCCCCCGGGTATTTCTTAGTTTGTACGTTTTGCACAAGCTAGATTGTTACCCAACTGTAAATAAAGTGATTATTATTATTACTATTATTGTAGATTGAGAGTTAGACTAATTACGATGAGTCCCAAGAATCGCTATCCAAAACGAAACTACTACACCAAAATGAGACCGCTCATCTTTAGTTAGGAGCGTCCAGCAGTCTTTCAGGTGGGGGTCGTTTGGGCTGACGGTTTGCGGTGGCTAGCCGTTTTTGGAACGGTTTAATGGTTTTTGGCAGTAAAAATGACGGTTTTACGGTTCCTCTCTTTCTCAGCGGTTTCCAGATTTCTTTACTAAATATGACTCGAGGAGTGAAATTATCACAAAATTGACAATAAAAGCTACGAATCATTATCCAGTACGATATAATTTTGTGTCAATTCTACTAATTTTCACCTTTACCAGCGAAGTTCAGGCATTAGAAGTCATAAAGCCCAATTTCCAGTCAGCAGAATTTTCCGAGCGGGCGGAATTTTAGACAATAAAAAGTTGCTCAGCCGTAACTATCTATTCAATTTTAGAGCGACATTTTCTCCCGCGAACAATAGAATTTCCGCCCGCTCGGAAAAATGCACTGACTGGAAATCAGCCTTAAAAATGATAACTAGGCAGTCGTCTGCAGCAGAGAACCAAGGAGGTACGTACAAAGCAAGGAAAAATGTGAAAACGGTTTTAGCTGAATTTGAGGCGGTTTTACGGTTTTTCTGAAATATTTTGGCGGTTTTCCGGTTTTCGGTGACCCCCTACGACCCCCACTTGCAGTAGCGATAACTACGGCCATATAATCAGTCTAATTGAGAGTGCGTTCACGCCGTGCGGGCACATTTTGAAAACGGTGAGAAATGTGACGGACAGGCCTCCCGTTCACACGAATATGGTACATATTTGAGGCCCCCCATAGTACCCCTGGATAACGGATTCACGTGTTGATTTTTCATTTTTCACACCATCACGGACCATAAAACAGTATTTTCACGTTCACGCTGTGGAAATTTTAAGAATGCTCCAGAAAGATATTTCTAAGTCAATACATAGCTGGCAAAGACACACAAGGGAAAGCAGGGATAGAAATTAGATAAATAGGGGCCCAGGGGCTTGCCCCGGAAAATTTTTTGAGTATTCGCGTTCTAGAACATCGAAAAACGCTGTATTGTGGAAATTAAAGCCTGGTAACCTATCATTTGCTTCTTAGAAAAAGTAGATTTTCGTTCAAATCGACTGCATCTTTTACTTTGCCGGTGGCAATTTCAGTAGTACCATGTATTATTTTTAGGTAACTCAGAAATTCTTCATGGAAGATCAATGCTCTTTTATCTAAGACTTTCTAGGAGACAAACATCTTTATATGTGGTAGATTGCGAGTGAACGAAGTGAAAATGGGGGTCCGGGGGGCTTGCCCCCGGAAAATTTTTTGAGACTAAACCCTTCAGAATGACGGAAAACAGCATTTCTTTGTGAAATTTCAAGGCGCAATCACGTGCTTTAAAAGTCCTTTTCACGAAATAACGACCAAATTTTTGGCAAATCATGCTGCACGACAGAGTCTTCGATCACGAATTCACGAGTCGAAAATATCAAAATCACGAAATCACGCGCCCAAATTAGCCAAATAACGCTTCACGTACAAATATGGGGGGCCTCATATTTTGCCGGTAGATTTTCAAAACGGTAGATTTTGAAAACGCATTGGTGAAAACGGCATCAAATGAATGCTAGCTCAATTTTTGCTGGAAATCGGTGTATTGGCAGGAAATCGAAGCTTCATCAAAAAACGGAGTACAAGAATTGTGACGATAATCATGTTCATATTCCCAAAGACATTCCAATTTTGACAATTCCGAGGTTAGTTAACATAAAGTTGATGTTTGACTATTCCATGTTTATAGGAACATTTACTTCTGAAAATGAAGCACGGAGAATTGCTTCGAGACGTCAATTTGACGTGGTCAAACTTGGAATGCCTTTTTGAATATGAACATGATTATAGTCGCAATTCTTGTACTTCGTCAATTCTTTGCTACCGTCACATTTGTCACCGTTTTCAAAATGTACCGGCATCGCGTGAAAGTTAGTCTGAAATAAAATCAGGGCGTCACATCAAATCAAATCAGTATGAAGGCTGGATTTTGAACTCTGCCAACCAGAAGCCTGTTAGAATCTACGAAGGGTATTAGGGCTCTGCAGTTTACAAATTCTTAGAGTTTACAGTATTTAGAAAGTACAAGGCTCCATCCTTACCTCGATTCGTCGGTGATCGCTTACAGATATTTTGGATGTGTCCTTCTCACTCTCAGTGAAAATAATCAAAGGTGCAAGATAACCGGAGCACTTAGGTTTTTATATCGCTTGAAAAGTTCACAGCCGGAATATTTTCTTGGTCTATCAGCAACTATGGAAGCTTCTTTATAAAAGGTTCCTGCACATGGGGGGCAGCGCATCATTTCACTTGTGGGGAATCTATGGAAAAAGCTCTTCAGGTTAGCCCTACAAAATGTAAGAGAGTCAAAGACTGTTATGGAACCTATAAGGAACTCATGAGAACTTCTGACTGAATACACGTTTTTTTATAAGAAACTGGCTTATAAGAAACTAGTACTAAGATGGCCAAAGTTTTAAGAAATTCGAGTACTATGTCTGAGAAGTACTAAGAAACTTTTCAAAGTTGTATGGATGTTACAGCAAATAGTTTGTTGAACCTTCATTCTTTTGCAAAACACTGCTTATATGATGCTTTAAATGTCAAGAAACATATTTGCAGCAGTGTTAGCGATTGCATTGACAATTCATGCACTCGAAAAATAAGAAACCAATTAAGAAACTTTTAGTACTAAAATGGACAAAATTTCATGTTAATTTATACACGGTTAGTACTTTGGCCTGATCCAAGTTTCTTAAAAAAATGTGTGCTCAAATTCTGGCAGTCTAAAGAAACTTTCAATGCTGGCTCTAATTCCTAGTTTCCTATCAAAAATAGGTATTAGTATCTCTTGGGAGTTGACCGCACCAGAGAGGAGATTTTTGGAACACCCGCAATGTCTGAAAAGGTTCCTGTTTCAGATTTCCCTGAAACAACAGTTTGACTGACTTGAAACGAGCTGAGAGAACTGAAAGCAAGCTGAAACGAGTTAGTCATCAATTAAATAGACTTTAACATCAAATAACTGCATTGTTTACGCCATGTCCCTCTTTGTATTCCAATCTGGCCAAATTCTTCTTTCTGACAAAAGAACATATGAGTGACTCACTGGCTGTATCCCTGAAAATAGAGCTTGAGCTAACGTGTCAAGGTTGAGGAAGAAATTTCTTAAAGCAATTGAATCGGCGTCTACATAGTGCTTCCATCACAGGTTGTTCAAAGAAAAACAAAAAAATAGTTGAAACGTTGCAGAAAATCATATTAATAAACCTTTTCAACAAAGCGTCCTCGTTTTGGAATTTTTCAAAATTTCTTTAGCTTGCGTCTTACGACATTTCTGACCCCAGATTGACATTCAGCACCCAAAATATTAGACTTATGACGATAAGTTCCTTATATCCCTGTGGTAAACCTTGCTCAAGAGGGACTCATCATGAAACAGTGAAAAACTTGGCCACATTTTCTTCAACCATCAATGGAATTGTGATGGAATCACAGCTTCGAATCTCAATCCCGTGGGAGTGTTTTCAATTCTTCAATCGAATCGAAAATTCTAAGAACCGAAGAACCGAAGCGCCATCATCAAGTCAAAGAGCACAGGGAAACAAGAGACTCATCCTCATAAGTCTACCAAAATATGGACTAAAAGGCAAATTTGTTGACCCTAATGTTAGTGATATTAATTTTATGAGGGTAACAAAGTTGAAAATTTATCTAGGATTTGACCGTGAATAGTGACTAAGGGTATTAAGTTACACCCCGAACGATTTTCACGGTCAAATTCCTCATAAATTCTCAAATTTATTATCACCATAAAATTGAAATCGCAAAGTCTTGGAATATGAAATGTTGCCATTAGACTAAACTTGGGGTGCTGAATCCAAATCTGTGGTCAGAAAATTTCGTATCAAGAAATTTTCAACCATTTCCAAAACGAAGCCGTTAACTAGAATGGAGTATGACACTGCTTTCACGATTGCTTTGCCAACGGAGGCAGCACGGAAAGAGCTAGTGCCCTTTCCAACAAAACTTTTCACGGGTTCAATATTTTGAAACATTGAGTGGTATCCAGTGGCTCGTTTGATCAAATCCTTCCCGATCACAATCAATAGTTGACTTGGTTACTATTAGGGCATATAACTACTAACCTACTAGGCAAGTGAAAAGGACGAGGCCACCATGCCAATGTAGCTAGTTGGATTCAGAGGCACTTGCAATAAAGTAACATCTTACATGCATGTAGATAATGTTAACAGACTAGACATGCCTTTGACAAAATTACTGAGACATTCATTCGTTCGAGCAAACTGTCGTTTTTTGGACTAAAAATAGGATTTTCAATCCTTAAAAACACTACCGTAAAATTATTTTGAACAATGCTCTGTTCCATATCAACTTCGTTCTCATCCATGAAGGTTTATGTTTATGTTAGCTTGATAAGAAGGGCAGTCGGTTAGTAACTTAAGAAGATTCGATCGAATGGTCGACAAAATAATGGCATATATTTTGTTCTTAGCTCTTTTACATTGACATGATTTTACGTCTTCATCAGCCAAGATGCAACAATGGACAAGCCTGACCAGCTTAAGAAAAGACGCTTCAAATTTACTACACACCCCCAGTAACGACCCCGCCGGATATTAAAAGTAAAGCGGGGAAATTATGAAACTATACATTTTCAGCAGGGATTGAAAATATCGTGACGGGGAAGTAAAACGTTTTGGCTATTATCTGTGATGGAACTTGTACGACTTTTGACGGGGAAACAAAAATTTCAGCGGGGAAGCAACAGAAACAGAGCGGGGAGAATGCTTTAAACTCGAACTTGACGGGGAAACACATTTTCAAGACAGGTCATCCTTCTACTTTGGCGGGGCAGCATTTCAGAGGGGTCGTTACTGGGGGGCGTACCTTACAGATAGGAAGATTTCTCAAAATATAGAACAAACTGCTTCAAACGCATCATTCAAAAGTCTTGAACTCAGTTACATAACCAAGGGCTCTTCTGCTTTTTGGGGCAAGCCTGCTCGAAACAGCTGCTTGGATTATGGGTATGTCCCGAAAGGCGTCCACCTTAAGGTTCTGTCTATGCATATATGGTCTATGCTATCAGCAAGTCGCTCGTTCTGCATAGCAATATTCGTGTTCACTGCCAGTACCCTCGTGAAAATGTCAAAACAAGATTTTTGAAGCTGTTCCAATGATACAGGAAACATATGAAAGTAAAGTAACACATGCGTACAACTTTCATTACCGCAAATGGAGACCTGCATGTGGCGTGGTGAACCGTGTTAAATGCTCCTTCGACGTGTCAAAACCGATGGTTGTGAAACAGCAGCAACAGGTATGCATCTCGTGCGAATGAGAACGATGACAAGTGTCATTGATCTCGGGGCGTTATCTCTGTTCCAAGATGCGGCTCTAAATTCATTCCTATTGCAAACATTGATATTCATTGGCCCCCAATAAGAATGGGTTTGAAACTGAAAATTCCTAACAAAGGCATAGGAAGTCCATTTGCGTCTTTTACGTCTTTTGATGGTAAAACATCCGTGGACCCTGCTGGAAATAAGTCTCTCAGACTTTCGCGGGCTAGCCACGTTAAATATAGATACCTACCTACCTACCTAGATGATATTTCATTCTAAAAGCTCTTTATTAAAATATGTTTTCAATTGTGCGGAGAAAAAGCAACGATTGCAGGCTGTGCGTCGGATCTTTAGTCATGAATATGTGGCTCTTGCTTGGACCCGGGGTAACTTGACTTGTCTATGGTACGGGGTTGTGCCATTTTTTAGGGTACCTATTTCATGATAGTTTCCGGATTTATGGGTATGGTTTTCAACAATTTTTTGCATCTTCCGAAAACTATATGGGTAAAGTTTTCTGTCAGAATTCATTTATTGGTGAGCTGTTTTGGCATTCCCAGAATTATGGGTATGACTGTCAGAAATTCTCCAGATTTATGGGTTTACTTTTGAGAAATTTCTCCGGATTTATGGGCATACTTTTGAGAAATTTCTCTGGATTTATGGGCATACTTTTGAGAAATTTCTCCGGATTTATGGGCATACTTTTGAGAAATTTCTCTGGATTTTATGGGTATACTTTTGAGAAATTTCTCTGGATTTTATGGGTATACTTTTGAGAAATTTCTCCGGATTTATGGGTGGTACTTTTACGATTTGAATGGCAAAACCCCGTATCTTGGAAACTCAAATTACCCCTCCCCCCCCGGGTGCTTGGACCAAGATGCTTGCAGCAAAGAGCAAGAACACCGCAAAATGACGCAAAGAAAAGATGAATATTCTGGATTTTTAGGCTAAATATTGTTAATATACATACGAGCTGATATTTCGCCTCGGCATACGAGGCTTCTTCATGTCTAAACTGAAGAAGAGCAAAAAACATTTAGCTCTGAAGTAGCCTCGCATGCCGAGGTGAAATATCAGCTCGTATGTATATTATCAAGATTTATCCTAAGAAAAACAGTCGTCATATTCTTGCGTCGTTTTACTCTATTATTGTCTTTCTCCCCTTTCTGTCGCCCATCCAACGTGTGTTTGTTGTGAAATAACTACAAGAGCGTCACCTGAATTGGCACATGGTCAAGTAGCCCTTTTCTTGAGATTTTAGATTGTTTTTTGATACAACAATCTTGCAAATCCACTAAAAATTCATGGAGTTATTAGCCTTTGAAGTTCAAGTTTGTGCAAAAACTGAAACCAGAGGCCTCGAAATGGCATTTTTGGTAAAAGAAGCTCATCGACCATCGTTTTTGTGCTATTTCTCGATTTTTAGGGCGAACCAAATTGGATTTGAAAAGGTTTTCGATAACCTAACTTTCAAGCATATGGGTGCTTTGAGGAAACAGATTCAGTCCCTCGTTGATTATGTTTTGAACCACTGTTTTTGGACATTTGTAGTCTATGATCACAAGGATTGAATTACTTTGGAAATCCTATTTGGTTTGCTCTGACATCAACAAGAGGTATAACATTAGACAAAATTCTTTTACCTCGGTCTTTGAAGTTTTTGCACTACAAGTAATCTGGGGGTCTCTGGTTTCAGCTATCGCATATTTTTTATCTTTGAACGCTCGCAACTCATTGAATTTTCAACCGATTTGCAAGATTCTGGTCTCTAAAATCATTTCATAATCTTAGGAACGGGGTTATCTTTCCATAAGTCTGTTCATGTTATCGTTCTTTTAAATATTTAATCAAACGTCGAACAATTTTTTGAGATACCCATTATGTGTTTAACTTGACCTAGGGGATCAGCTTTTTAACCTTGTTGATCCCATTTTCACTGGCGTGAAAAAGCAAGTTTCCTGAAACAGACAAAGCTCAGCACCTGACCTGACCTGACCTGTGGTGGGTTTTAACAGTAACAGAGCTGACTAAATTTGCTAGTTCTATTTTTCCTACAAACTTTAGCCAGAGCAACATCCGCAAAATCTTCGGAAGATGGCACCTTCACGACACCAACGAAAATGTTCCAATACGGTGCCCCCTTGTGCATACTTTGGTGTTTTGGTGCAACTTCTGTACATGTCGGTGCCTCCTGCAGACAGATGACATTAAAGAAAGTTAAACACGAGGCTGCCTTTATGCAGCTTCAAATAACGCACATACCAAGATGGAGGCGGAGTTACAGCGGGAAGGATGGTAAGAGATTGATAATCTTCATAAGCAACCATTAATCTTCCTGACAGCCATTTATTGTGGTTGTTTTCTTGCCTTGTTTTCTAAATGAATGAATAGAAGTTATGAATCCGTTCATTCTGTGTTTAATGTTGTCTGTAAGACTGCAGAAACCAGGAAAGAACACATTTTTGGCAGTTGGGAACTGTTAGGTTATGGTGCATCCAAGTAAGTAGGCCCAACCAAATATGAGGGCACAGGACGTGCTGTAGGCATACACAGACCACACTGCACCACACAACACAACACTCTCCAGGAAAAAAAGCCCTTCGGTTTCATCACCAGTGTAATAGGGTAGGTAGGTATTTATATTTAACGTGGCTAGCCCGCGAAAGTCTGAGAGACTTATTTCCAGCAGGGGCCACGGATGTTTTACCATCACTCCGCCGCAGCTACCCGCCACAGCTACCAGATTTCCCTCACATGGCTCTGGTCGACCCGGGCTAGTGTAACGGACAGCGACCAAACTGTCCAGCGTGGGATTCGAACCTACGGCCGTTCTGACCTTTGGCTTACGAGTCAGACGCCTTAACCACTCGGCCACACGCCACACATTATTATTAATGTGTTCTCCCCATGATTGCTGAACAAATGCAGTTGAATTTCAATAATCAGAAGATAGTAATGGTTACAGTGGCGGAAATTATGGGGGGTTTGGGGGGGGGGCACTTGCCCCCCCCCAATTCGACAAGACTTGGAAATTTTCCGTAGAAGTCGGAAATTTGGAAGGTGGGATGGAAACTGCAATGAAGAAACATGTGGCCTTTCAGGAGGAAAGAGTATCTATTTTGGAATGAGCAAACAAAATGCTCACGCTCTATCTGCAGTATATTTTTAAGTTTTTATGCACTAACATTCCTTTCAAAAACGAGAAGAAACTAGTTGGGCATAGGTTGGGTACAGTATCAATTTTTCCGAGAGGTGTTGGCGCGTGATTGGGAGAGGCGTTCTAAGCCATATGTAGTGGCTGCAGTTCTCAAAATTTTCCTTGTGATGCTAACTGCAAGACAAGCCATCCGATAATTGCCAATGTTTCCATGTCTATGTTTACGGAAGGTAATAGTTGTGTGGCGAGATAAGATGAGGTGAGAAGACAAAGTAGAGGCCCTTTACGCAAAGTTTGTTTGGGAAGTAGCTACTAATACTCATCAAACAGTCAACTTTGTGACTGGCAGATAAGGGATCCAAGAGGTCTTCTTAGCGAAAGTAAATTGTGTTTGCTCTACCCTGGGTACCAGAGTTTGAAAAAAAAGTAAAAGAATAAAGAAAAATGAGTCACAATCAATGTCCAGGGCCCGAATTTTGTCATCAAGCTAAAGGAACATTGAAGCAAAAAGGACACTTCTCCCCAGTCTTACATCTCTGTATGTCCCTTGCTTTCACATTACTGAATTGAATAGGCAGAAAACAGTCAAGTGAGTCTCCTCTTTGATTATTTAATTGCATTGTTCTCTGAAGGGAATACTACGGACATTGTCTCTGAGGAAGTCTGATGTTACTGAGGACGCCTGATATTATTAAAGTACAACCAAAAGCTATGTAAAGTTAAATGGTTTTTGGCCATAGAATTACCATTTTTCTTTCTTCTTTTATTCATTTTTTGGGCTCTATTTATTTATTTTTTGAGGCTCTGTTTGCTCATGCTCAAACAATTTCATGGGGCTGCTACTCTGCAAAAAATTGTCACAAAATTGTCAAAATCCAAATTCAATACCAGTAAACATTGGGTCGTGAGATGCATTCTAGGCAAAAGTAGAGGACGTTTTCTCGAAAATTTTCCTGGGGGCTTCACCCCCAGATTCCTGGAAGCTATTCGACTTACCCATATGATAGGTTTTTATCATTTTTCATCAACATTTTGCTGAATATAGATAGTTGTGAAATCAGATATACCTATTCTCTTAGCACATTTTAGGATATTATTTATGTCAGGTCTTCCAGCAAATACGTCAACCAAAAGCATTTCTCCCGACTTGGAAAATAGACCATTTCGACAATTGAAATTTGAGACTGGGGAGAGCGGTTTGTTCTGGTAAATGGTGGATGCAGTTCTTGTAAATGGCTGCCGCGTAGTTGGGCCGTTGAAGTGAATATGATGTAAACATTGAGTTTGCAAGCTGTGGCGAGGATCGCTACAGCATCCGCGCTGTTTTAGAATTTCAGTTTTGAAATATCAGTTTTGACGTATGTTCAACCGTCAGATTAAGAAACTTCAAATTATGTTCGAACTTTTTCCTTGCGTCAATTTTAACCAAATTCAATGAGGATATTCGAAGTTAAAAAATTCAGTTGAATTCCATTCATTTGAAAATTGATGTCAGAGTAAGCTGTCTTATTCTAAATACTTCAAATGCATATTTCGTCAAGTTACGCGGAAAGGACCTAAACTCGAAGCAAGCACTGCTGTTTGTAGCACTGAAGTAAAGGCTGAAGAGGAAATCAGTTGCGAATAGAGGTAAATTACACGTTTGTCCGCATTTTGCATGGTTTGTCTGGATTTTGCAAATAGCTATTTAAGTAAATCCTAAGACAGCTCCATTGCTGTGTTTGCAGTTGCGATTGCCATGTATACATCATTTACTTCAACGGGCTCACCCTGCGGCAGCCATTTACCAGAACTGTATCCGACATTTACCAGAACAAACCGCTCTCCCCAATCTCCAATTTTAATTGTCAAAATGGTCTATTGAAGGCCCTTGCCCCCCCACTCAAAAAGCTGAATTTCCGCCACTGAATGGTAAAGGAATCTTAGACCCACAGTTGGTGTTTGCAATGTTATTATAATTGTTCATCTGTTGGACTTGTCTTTAAAATTATATCATTATTCATTGTCAAATCTTTGAAAATGGGAAAATAAAGAATTAGAAAATTGACATGCTGAGAATACAACAAATATGATTTTTTTTGTCGTCGTGCTTGCCCTCCGTTTTAATTGTTCATCTGGAGTAGACCTTTTAGCTATTCTTCACAAGAGCCTTGATCAAGCGATATTCTTATACCTTTTTATACACAAGGTTTGATGATTGAACAGTGTCAGAGCTTCGATGATCGCAATCGTGAACATTCGAAAATTCTACAAAATGTAGTGAAAGATCGTTTGATCCACATTCTTTTTCAGAATAGCTAAAAGATCTATTGGCAACTTCAATGAAGGTCCATTTATAGGGTGCCTCAAAACGGCAAAACCACCAAAATTTACATTCTTCCTGTTAACCGCGCGGCATTTGTTTCTCATAAACTGCAACCATCAATCTTCTTCAGTACAATAAATTTTCTTTTTAGGCTTGCTATTTAATGTAAATGAAGCAGGAATCCTAAGGAAATTTCTGTGAATCTACCAATTTTGATGATCATACTTTTTCAGCAATGCGAAGTCTCTATAGACTAGTAATAGCTGCTGCTAATTAATGCCCACACTTGGAAAAGAGATTAGCAAACTGCGCCTAACTGAAAATTCCAGAAAGAAGAAAGCAGGGAAGAAAGTCACACAATGAATGCGTACTTGATGGTGGAATCCTGGGACCTAGAAGCAACTTAGGGTGGGGTACTTAGTATATTTATCTTATAGGGATGTGCCATTTTTTAGGGCATCGTTTTCACCTTTTTTTCCTAGAATGGGGTGTTGAAGGAAGGCAATTTTTCTAGAGCCAATTGTCAAAACATTTGAAAGGGGGAAATTTTGGTAGGTTGGGTTATTATATAGTCAAATTTTTGTGTTTTGGAGTATGCTTTTCGCTGATATCAGGTATCATGTGATGGCAAAAATTCCGGAGCTGGGCAAAAAAAATTTTTCATGAGCACAGCCCCGTACAAATTTAGATCAAATACCCCCCCCTGGCTTAGGGTTCAGACAGGCCAGAATGCCTCATTCCCTCTTCAAGAATGATTATGGTATCTGACCCAGTGTGTCCTAACATTAGAATCTCTATGCAAAGGAAGCAACTGTATCTTCCTCAGTAGTTACGTTTTTCATACTTAAAGGATACTGAGTGCCCCTCTTTGATGACTGCAGAGAAGGAGATGACTTGATCATAGTTGTTTACAAGCCCCTTCGGAAGAATGAAAATAACATCGATAAAGATCTCCATTGTGCGTTCCAGAAGCTTGACACAAGTGCTTGTTCACTTTATCCAAAGAAATGAGGGCCACAGAGACTCGATGATGCATGAATTTAGCTCTAGCATAAATAAGGCAAAAAATACCATAACTAAGGTCAGAACAATGTGGGACAGACTGCCTGTTCAACAGTCATAATCTGTCATTGATCAATGAACATTGAACGTAATTGCTTTTGTGGAGCTATGAAGGCCTGCGAAAGTAATGAAAGACTTTGCATGAGAACAAACCTTTTTCAGCACCAGCAGTCTTTCATTGATGACTCTGATGCAATCTCTCAACCCACTCCTCTCGATCCAAGCCTCCATTGTTCCTCTGTTGTTGACAAATTTTGCTGACTCAGCTAGGAAAATTGAATTCAGGCTGCAGTGAAGAACAATCCTATGCCCACAACCGATTAGTAGTTCTTGCTTTGCACGCTCTCGCATGCTCAGCCACGGTCAATAATGATGTGTATCCAGAAAGCAAGAACGTAAAAGTTGATGTCTCAGGGACTGAACAAACCACTTACTACCATGAAGTAAGCATAAAACCGCTAACCGTTGGTTTGAATTCCATTTTTTCGCAACCACATTGCTACAGAAAAACCGCATACCTTACTGATTTTCTTGCATCCACGCTATGGCCAAATCCGCCTAACTGCCTCACCACGATAGAGCCCCTTCAATTACTGGTGGAAAGCCCTCTGTGGTGACAATTGAAATCATAGACATTCCACAGATCAAGAGACAGATAAATATTTGTTTGCCCCCAATCAACCTTGAAGCTTAATAATCTTGGAAATGAGGTTGGCCAGATTGTCACATTTCCACACTTCTGCACTTTGAATTTTGAAAGAAATGGCAACTTTTTTATCCATCTCGATTTGATTGCGGCAGAGCCGCAAACATAATTTCTGAAGAATCTCCTGAAAAATGAAAATTAGTGAAGGCAAAAAGGGGGTCTATTATAGGGTGCCTGAAAATGGCAAAACCGCCAAAATTTGCACTCTTACCCATCAACCGCAAGCAATTTTCTCTCATAAGCCACAACCGTCAGTCTTCTTCAGTACGATAAATTTTCTTTTCAGGATTGCTACTGCATTTCAAGTAAATGAGGCAGGTTTGAATCTACAATTTGTGATGACTGTCGTGTTACAGCTATGTGAGGGCCTAACAGATAATAATTGTTATTTAGTAGAGGCTTCTACGTAGTAAGCGAAAAACGGTAAACCGTTCATTTAAGTTCCAATTTTCTGCAACCGCATAACAATACAAAAACCGTATATGATTATCTTTACCTTTATCTTTTCAGGTATCTGAGTGAAAAAGGTTTACAATATTGCAAAGACCTTTGCTCAAACAGAAACCCAACTGCAAAAGAAATCATTGCAAATGCCTTACATGTAAGACTTACAGACCAGGTTCACGCTTTATTGCCACAATTTGAAAATGCCAAAAATAGTGATGGTACAGAATTTTAGCAATGCACACTCAAAACCTTTGATAACATTTATCATTATGATCTCCTCAACAACAAGGCTAGATTTTGTCGCCACAAAAAATGTTTTTATGCCTAAATGACTTGACCAGTCTGACTCTGAATGTATCAAGAAATGCTCCATTTTTATTCAGCATTTTAAAAGCTTCACTTGATACAGTTCTCAAACTGTGCCATCTAGAATCACCAGCTTTCAAATTTGGCAGTTTCTAATTTATGTTGGCTAATAGTGTGGCATTTCATGTTGATGTAAGGAAGGCCACTCCATAACAATTCTATGCTGTTTTCAAACTGTACCAGTATCATGTGGATGCAATCTTTGCCATGTTCATTGATTTTCAGATATTTTAGCTTAGCAGCATATGGGCTTGTGCCCATGACCCACACCTCAAGCCATGCCCCACTGATATTGCATATACAGTAGTAGCCTGCCTGCTGACACAATAAAATTAAAAAGAGGGAGAAAAGTGAAGTCTGCACCATTGATGAACTTCTCCTGTTCACTGGCATCTCCACTGTATTCTAAAGCTTTTATGTTGTTATAGAAACATTTCCTACTGTAGCCTTGCTTGTTCAACGCTACACCATGTCATGAGCGATGGTTATCAAACCCCTTCGTTTTCCATGATGCAAAATTACACCTTGTTGACTTCAAAGGGAAACCATGCTAATCCTTGTGATGATCTCTGCAAACAAACTAATCTCCTCTACGAAATGCAGTCATAGTTTCAATGCTTTGTCAAGAATTTCTTCATTAGAAGCATGGAACTTTTTGGTCAACTCTTGGACAAAAAAGTGCTTCCGTTGCATAGATTAAACTTTTCTCCCCTTTGTCATATTTTTATCAAGAGCCTGCATGCAGGCTAGCATACGGTGGCCCCATCACCAATTCTACTGGACGTTGGTACTGTTATTTTATTGTCACCATAGGAGAGCTATAAAGTTTGCCTTAAGCAAGAGTATCATCTCAGCTAGTCATGCTACTCTCAAATTTCCCATCTTTAGCATCCACTCTTTGTTTATTCATTAATTTTGATAGGCTGATCAGAAAGGACAAATTCTAAAAGAAACTTCAAAGTTCAGTTCAGTTTTGGTATTTTTGAATTCCACAACATACATATATATTTTTATACAGTATAATTTATCAATGATATTTACCTAATACATACCAACAAAGTTATAATATATACTGTAAACTTTTTCATTTGTTGCATTGCAGACAGACATTCGACAAATTGGGAAGCAATTACTGCCAGCTGATATCAACAAAGGAAAAGATTCTGAGGTGCATCACATGTTGTTTTACTTTTCAATTTATGGCATTGTTTTGAAAAATGTTTTTTTTATTCTTTCATGCAGTAAAGTCCCACCTTTGAGAAATTTGTTTCTTACGTTAAGATATATGTATACTTCCTCAAGACAGGGTGTTTATAAGAAACACTTTTACATTCCAAACAGCTACAAAAATTGTTAAGAAAGAGTTTTTGAAACATGCACTGTTGCAGGAGGATCTGATAGTTTGAGCCAGTACTGAAAGTTTCTTGAAATTGTGGCAATCTGGGCTTAAAATTTTCATTCTTGTTGCTAGAGAACTGAGACCTATTAGAGACATATTAAAATATATGCCATAAAATACAGTAAAACCCCGCAAACAAGAACATGCTTTCCTGGAAAACAGACTGGCTAGGTTCTTATAAATGAGGTACTTATGACATTTTCAGGGTGTGGTTCTTGTTGCAAGGACACTTGTGACTATGATGAATATATAATTGCAGTATACTGTAGGTCTTAAATATACTTGAGGATATAATGACTGCCTTCAAATGTTAGAGAGCATGTTATTTTGTTGTTGAAATATCAGTTTTATATCATATGGCTTGATAAAACAATTTGCATGTTCCTGAAAATTGTTAGAGGTGTTCAGTTATCAATAGCTGGGAGTTTGTTTACACTGACATTATGGAATTTCTTAATTAAGTGTACCATCTCATAAGAACATTCAAGTAAATCAGTCTGTTTTTGGTTCTTATCTTTGGGTGTCTTTTTCCACAAAATCAGTCTGCAGGTTCTTATTTTGCTATGTTCTTGTTTGCGGGGTTTTACTGTATCACTATGTAGCATTGTAAAAGAAACTGAACATAAATGAACCTTGATAGTTTCTTGTGGAGAGGTGTTCTATTTGGCAAAATCAGGCCTGAGTTTCTTATAATGCAGTTTCTTAAAGGTGAGACTTTACTGTACAAAGCTTTTGACCACCAATTTGGCTTCAGACCCCAATGTTTAGCTTGAATTCAAATTTTCATTCATGTTTTGATTTTGTGACAATAAATCCTTTTTAAAATTTATGAGGAACATGACCATGAAACACCAAAATTTCAAATTTATAACACCAATCAAAATTGCCAAAACTAGTGGATAACTGAAGATTCATAACCAAGTTAAAATTTTAGTACTAAACCTGAATCTCGTATCAGAAATTTCATAAGAAGCAATTCAAAGAGATTTGGAAAAGTTTAAAACCAAAGCCACTTTATTAAAGGTGTATTGATTCAGTTTACTGCCTTTATGATTTGAATACTCAGTCATAAGATTTATATATCTGGTGTGTGCAACTCAACTGGCATGCAAAATTGATAACAGGTATCAAGTTTTGGTGTGCTGTTACCAAGATGTCTGATTTAAAGTAAATCAACAGGGTTAAAAGCAAACTTAGCTAAGGGGACTGGGTAATCTAAATATAACCTATTGTATTTGTTGTTTGCGATCTATGAAACAAAAGGAAGATAAGTGGCGCTTGCGGTTCTTTTGTGCTATGTTTAGATTATGTCGCTATATCTACGTTCATTTACTTTAAACACCTAATAACAACTTTTTCTTCCTTCACCAGATCAATGGGCCAATTGTTCTCCAAATACAGAAGGTTCGAAATGTATCAGCTCCAACCGCAAAAGAGGACTCTTCATTTGCACCAAGGATGCTCAAATTTACACTGACTGATGGAGTCATTACTTGCACTGGCCTTGAAATTGAAATTATTCATTCAGTCAGGTTTGTGTTGTCTCAAAGTTTTCCTCCAATATAATGGTGCTTCTACTCTGATCTTAGTGATCCGGCTCTTTAGAAAACATGGAAAAACTGTCAAAACACAAAGCCATTCAAATGCAAAAACCGTTAAGCTCATCATAATGAGGACACTCTGAGCTATTCAGAGCAAAAGTCCGTATTTAATCGGACCAACGAGTGCAGAGAAGTTGCAGTTTGAAGTTGACCAAACTTGTTAGGTCATGTTTTTGTTTACTTTTTCGGTCTATCACATTTGAAATGGACCTAAACCACATATTTCAAAATTTCTCCTGTTGTTTTCATCCGAGTTCGATCGAATTTTTTTAGATTAAACATCAATGTCTGCACAATTAAATAATGTATGAGTTTCATGAATTTACATCGATTTATGTGTTTATTTGGGACTCATTTTTGAAGGAGTGTTTTAGCAGTAAAACAGCACGAGACCCGTAAAGTTCTTCTTTCCTAGTGCAAACAAAAAAGTGAGGAAAAAAGAGACTTAGAAACTCATTTAAATTGGATACAGCATTGAAAATTTGTTCATTAGTTGTGGACGAACAAGGGCAGATTTTGTAAAAGAATAGCATCAGTTGCTTTGGTTCACACCTCATTTCAAAACGATTAGCGAGTGCAGACGAAATAAATCCTCTCAACCGGTAATTCAAAAACAAACATAGCCGCAAAGTTGCCCTGAAACCAGTACGTCAAACTCTCACTTAGTGCGGGCGAAGGGAGGTTTTTAGGAGAAGTTCGAAAGAAGAAAGGTAAATCTGAAGTTCTGTCTGGCGGATTTTGTTTACATGATTTAGGAGCGCAGTAGTAACTGCTAACCTTCAAGTGCTACATATGCAAGAATTGTAATGCCTTCTGCTTGGCTTCTGAATCACGTAAACAAAATCTGCCAGACAGAACTTTAGATTTACCCTTCTTCTCTCATTTTAAGCACCTAACTTCTCTTAAGAACTTCCCTTCGCCCGCACCAAGTGAGAGTTTGCCGTGCTGGTTTCAAGGCAACTTTGCGGCTATGTTTGTTTTTGAATTACCGGTTGAGAGGATTTCTTTCGTCTGCATTCGCTAATCGCTCTGAAGTGAGGTGTGAACCAAATCAACTGATGCTATTGTGTTACAAAATCTGGCCTTAATTCTGTTTTTAAAATTTTACCCGACTTTAATAGGTCACAGAAACGCCTTTTCCAAACATGCAAAGCAAGTGAAAATAACAACATGCTCCTTTAATTTTATTTTATATAGTTTAACATCACCTCCTGGTTCAAAAATAAAATTGGTTGGTACTATCAGCATCCAGCATGGTTTCCTTTTGCTCAACTCATACAGTTTGAAGTTCCTTGGTGGTGACGTTGAACAACTAAAAACAAAATGGGAGATATCGCAGGTTAGTTTCTGTGTGATATGCCAGGGTTGTCCTAACGATACTGATGTCTGCAGACCTATAATGAAGGAGCTTTACTTTAATTGTCCTCACAGAACATGAAGAAATATTTTCCTTCCTGCGACCAAACAAGAGATCTTGCAATGAAGAGAATAATCATTACCTGACTGGAGTTTCAAAAGCGAGGCAATACAGAATTCTGCCACTCCTATTTGTTAATCGCACATTTCCCGCGGTTTTCCCGTAGCCTTGTATAATCACATTTCTCGCGGTTTTCCTGCGGTTTTTCCGCGGTATATAATCACATTTCCCGCGGTTTTCCCGCGGTTTAAGGACGCGTTTTTGTCGCCACAGCGGCTACTTTAGGCCTGTGAGATTTACAATAAACTCCAACGACATGACAGTAACAAATATGATTGACTAACTGATACGAGCTGAAATTAAGAAAATATCAAGCCCGGTCCTTACTTTTAGGACCTTGGGCTTTATATGTTCCTGTACAACACGAAACCACTTAGTATGCGCATAATATTGCACAAATTGTGTGAAGGTTGGAGCAATGGAGATGGGACCCCATTAAACAAACCATATGTGATTTCTAAGAAGCATGAAGGAAATTCATTTTTGCTGATCTTGTATTTTTGTTGCATAAGATACAAATGCCCAATATACTTGACACACAATTCATGTGAGGTAACTTGCTTGACTTTGTAAGGTTTTGCCTTATTTTGACAAATGAGAAACAGTGTGATACACGAGAAAGCACTTGTTTTGACAACATCTCCTTTAGGAAATTGTGAAATAAAACTTTCCTGCGAGCACCCGATTACATTCTGGGTGAGCCTGATTAGGTTTCCACTTTTGAAAATTCATGGCAAGACTGCTTTACAGATTTGAGTGATTCAAATTCTAGTTAAAAGCCGAAAGATCAAAGTCTTCTCGTGACTTTTCTCGTAGTCTTGTCAGCACTAGACGTATGGGTAAATTGTCAACTTTGTAAAGATTTCGTAGTTGCAAAGTGACTGGCAAAGGGCCTAAAATATTGATCAATTCGTAATGATTCTCTCACAGCAAAATACGCAATGGGTGTTTCATCTCTCTCAACAGTTATAAGACATTTTTTTCCAGAAACTGCAAAAGATTTTCAATCCCATTGCAGTTAATGTACAGTAGATATACCTCATCTATGAAAAATCGTATTTTATTGTTTTGGGAGAGGAGCCCGCTATGATTTGACCAATGTTTTAGCTCCTTTTCAGCAATGAAATTTTTGTGAAGTTGAATATACATCGATGCGGATCACTTGCGTCTACACGGCACAGAGCAGAATTGATCCGATACAAAAAGTGATCCGATACAAAACGAGCTCGCTTTTGTAGTGGCTACAAAATTAAAAATTGATGCGAACAGCTGAGCAGAAGTGTATTGGATCACGTCAAGTTCATGTAAACGGGGGGCTGATCAATAACACTTTTTGTATTGGATCAAAAGTGATCTGCTACCATGTAAATGAGGTCTTAGTTTAAGGAAATAGGATGTTTTTCATTAATTAGCACTCTCATCGCATTCTTTTTCTTCTAGAATGTCAGTAAAATACAACGAAAAGTCTTAACGGCTGAAGGTGGCCCACCGTTGTTTGTTCCATTTGAAGAGAGTGATTTCGCGAAGCAGAGACCCGCGAAAGCCCCGACAATTACAAAAAAAGGTAGGTTCCGTCATCATCATCATCATCATCATCATCATCATCATCATCATCATCATCATCATCATCATCATCATCATCATCATCATCATCATCATCATCATCATCATCGAGTCTTTGCAGCTTCAAGCCAAGGCAATTTGATCATGACACAACCTGAAGCTGGTCGAAACGTTGAAAGTGTTGGATCTTAGAGAATATTGGAGATCTGCAAATATATTATGATCCTTTTTCGTCAGAACACCTCAACGCCCCATGCATTAAAAACTCTCTAATCATGACTTGTGAGCAAGCCCCTTTTCAGGTAACAGTTCCCTCGTTTGTGTTCTGCGATTCGATCTTCGGTTATCTTTTATCTTCTTTATCATAGAACCAAATTTTAAAGCGCTTCCTAAAGGAAGTGTGCAGAACACAAAGATTGAAAAAGGAGCAAAGCCTTTTGAAGAGAAAAAGATCTGGAAAAGCGAACCATTGAAAACGAGACGGGGTAGGTGAAATGACCTCTTTTACTGCTTTAGTTATGCCTGTGTATTCATGCATGAGCAGGATGAGTTGAGCCAATAGAACAAACCCTGTTTGCATAGCCACTGCTCCATAGATAGCATGGGTAAATCTAGTAACAACAGAAATTTTGGTTTCTTTACATTTTGTACCGCAGCAAATCAACGTCTCCATTTTCTGTCACGTGTGATCTGAAAATTCGCACGTCGAGAGTCGTAGCTGTTGGGAAAACCAAAGGTAAAATGACCTCTCGGCTTTTGGTCGCGGCGAATATATACTGTTGAAGGACCATTAGATATTTCAAATCTGTGTTGTCAGATAAATTTGCTTGGTTTTTGCGAAATAATTTCTTGAAACTTTGCCATTTCACGAACCTCTTGCTTCCTTTGAGAGAGCTTAGGCCCAGTGGAGGGAGGTTAATCTTTGCCGTAAGGAACGACTAGCCTACGAGTAGACCCGTCATTCAAAAGAAGAAAGGGTCTGCGAAATAAGGAGTGAAAGCTTGCTACGGCCACTCGAGCAATTATCTTTAATTATCATAATCCGCTATTCAAATAATTCGTGAAACACGACTCAACAAAGGCTGCATAAATTAAGTTCTAGAAATCTGGAACTCACTGTAGCAAGCGTTGGCTCATTGTTTCGTAGACCCTTTCTTATTTTGAATAACGGGTCTACGCATAGGCTAGGAAACGACAAAATGGCACTCCTTACGGCTAAAATCAGTTCCAGATTTGAAATTAAGCTTGATTTTGATTTACCCAATAGAAGTGTTGCTGCAACTTGTCCTTATTCGGACCAGTTCTACAACTCATTGCCTGTTCATTCGTAAACGGAACTGAATGATTGCGCATCGTGCCACCTTTTGCATCACTTTTTCATCTTTCCACCTTTTGGATTAGAACGATTTTATTTGAAACATTCCATGTGAACGCACCCCTTGAGCCTTCTACTTTTGGGACGGAACGATAATTGCATTCCTATGTGAACCCAAGGGGGTAACTATCATATATGCAGGTACGGGATTTGCCATTTTTGGGATGCCTTTTTTCGAGCAGAAGATAAGTTGTGGGGTATCATTTTTGGACGTCAAGTGGCACAACTCGGTCTTCCGCCTATTGAAATCCCCCCCCCGGGCGTGTGAACCGGGCCTAATTTTGAGAAGTTTCTGCGTTCCCGTGTGAACGGAGCCTAATTTTGAGGAGTTTCATTTTCGATTTATCCCATTTGCTTGATTATTGTGCACCCCTCCCCAATCATCTAACCTCTTACTCCCCCCCCCTCCTCGATCATCTGTATGCTGCTAAATGATTCTGACTCTACTTTTGAAGAGCTATTACACAGGAACAAGGAAGTTACAATACATGTAAAAAATCTGCAAAAAACTTATGTTAGAGGTATACAAGTGTATTACCTCTGGCAACCCCTCTTTTCTGTGGGAGTTCTTCAATCGAAAGATGCTTCCATATAGCCTAAGAATAAATGATCTCCTCCAACTTCCTAAAACCAGGACTAGTAGATATGGAAACGAGTCTCTCATTTTGGGGTAGCATGGTTTGGAATCGGCTTCCAGACATATATAAAGCTGCAAAAAGCTGTGATGAGTTCAAAATGAAAATCAGAAGTTGGAAGGGATCTGGATGCAACTGCCGCATATGTATGGTTTAAATAGGGTTTAATGGTAGAACATAATTGAGCATGTAAATAGGGTAGAGTTGGCCTTTATTAGCATCTATTAGCTATTCTTCTAGCCAACTGTAAATAAATTGTATTGTATTATTATAGGCCTACCAGCCAGTTGATAATACTCCTCTTTTTGCAGACAAAAACCCAACGAGTGTCAGAGAAGATCGGGAAGAGAAAAGGGAAACGAAGAAAGTAATAGAAGTTAACACTGGGCCAAAGACAGAGCAACAGAATAAAACAGCAGATAAGAAAAGGAGAGAGCAACAAGATCAGAAATCTCAGGCCCGCTGGAAAGATAAAGATACGAAGGAAACTGAGAAAGAAAGGCGACAACCGGCAGATTATCAAAGAAATGATAAGAAAGAATTCAAGAATGATTTTATGAGAACTGAGAAAAAAGAGTTTAAAAGAGATGGAGAGAGAACTGACAAACAAGAAACTGCTAAAGAACAGAGGAGAGACGAAATACGAGGATTTAAAAAAGACGAAAGTAGATCTGAGAAACGAGAAGAGGCAAAAGAAGATTCAAAAAATGATAAACGAGTTGATAAACGAGAAAGCAAAAAAGAATATACCAGAAACGGAAGGAATGGACAACGTAACGATTTCCCTAAAATTGAAAATAAAGGTCATAAAGAGTACCAAAGAAATGAAAGGAAAAATCCTGCTAGCGAATCAACGAAAAGCTGGAAGAACGAATCTGATGCTAAAACTGTTCTGAGAAATCCAAAAAACCCGGAAGCGGAAGTAGATTGTACTGCAAATGCACTCATCAGCGATAAGCAAAACAGAGATGATTTCCAAAATAGATCAGGGGGTGCAAGAATGCGATCGGACAAGCAAGAATTTAAAACTCAGAGTCAACATAAATCTGGGCTGCCGCCAAGAATGGAACGATTAAGGCATGGTAGAAGAGACGATTTTGAACCTGTGGCGAGGAAAACTGAAAATACTGGAGGGAAGCTTGAAAAGAGCGGAGCAAACAGCAAAGATGTGGAGGGAATGCGTGCTGATCTTGTCAAGAAGGCTGAAGAAGTTGCTGCATCAAGACATGTTTCATCCGGCAGTGGGCCACCAGCAAATGTGCTATCTGAAAATGTGCCATTAGCGAATGTGCCAAGAAATGTGCCATCTAGAAAAGTTCCATCCGGAAGTGTCCCATCCGAAAGTGTGCCACCGGAAAAGAAGAGGTCAGAAGACCTCTTAGACAAAGACATGGAACAAGTACTCGTTTTGCTTAATAAGAAGATGAGAATTGACGGGGGTAACAAAATTAGAGGCGAAGAGCGTAGGAGTGGAAGGCAGCGAAATGAAAATACGACGCAGTCAGGGGGTAGATTAGGTGGACGGCAAGGCGAATGGAAACAAGGAAATGACAGAGATATGAAAGAAATTTTAAAATCTGGTGTAGATAGGGAAAAACCAACAGACCGACATGATCAAGGACAAAAAACACGTTACTCTGAAAAACGGAACGCTAAGTTCAATGAATCAGGACGGAGAACATCAGAAGCGGGGAATGTAAACGGCGAAAAAGATGCTGGAGGAGGGAGTACAGAGAATTTCTCCAGCATGAACATTGAAATAATAAAGAGAGAGGAGAGGGTCAGCGTACAGTTGCAGCAACACACGAAGACTGCATGGACCAAGGAGGATGTAGCGCCAGAACGAAATGATGATAGAGTGTTCAAAGATGATGAGAAGAAACAGACGGATAAGGTTGGTTAATTGATTCTTAAGGCTGCATAAAATTGTATGTCACATGACTGCTGCGTGAAGATTCTGTGAATCAAGACACTAGGCCCTTTAGCTATTCTACATAAGAGTCTGGATCGAGTGACATTTTTACACATGTTGATACGAGAGGCTCGATTAAGTGCCGTTCCAAAGCTTCTCTCGCTATTGTGCTCTCTCGAAACTGCTTCAAACTGTATAAAGAATCGTTGGATTCAGATTCTTTAGAAAAGTTTAAAGGTCTACCGAAGGAAGGGTTTTGAATGAGCAATTTTAAACTGTAGCAAGTTTCACGTGACCTTTAGTTTGAGATAGTCTTAAGTTCTAGAAATCACATATACTGATTACCTGAGTCAAGCATAGGTTGATAATACGATATATTTAAAGTGGGTAATCTACAATAATTAACAATGTGTTAGTTAATTTTTTACAGTAGGGCCCACTAAAAAGTAAAAGTATCTAAAACAAAAAAAAACCTATAAATATACAGTATTAAGAAATTGAAATAGTATAAGATGACAATGAGTATGGTAGTTATAGCGTTAAAAGACTGGTTTTGAGTTGCAAAATGCTGTTCTTTGATGTTATTGGTCCAGGTAAGTCATTCCAAAGTTTGGTTTCCCTTCTTCGGAAACTAGATGAGGCCTTGCCCCTTGCTTTCTCCACAGTAACCTTTTTCGCAGTTGCTGATCTTGTGTTCTTCTGATGCACTTGGGCTGAACATGTAAATTTATCAGCCAAATAATCAGGGCCCAGTCCATTTAGAAATTTAAACATCATAATGGCAGTGTTCCTCTTGAAACGTTCCTGTAGTGATGCAGGATCTTTCAATGACTTTTCTTTCATTTTCAGAGCTTTGTTGTTGTAATTGTCCTTCAGGTCGTTCGACCCCTGGTGATGCTATGAACCTGCCGTCTCCATTCAGCTCTATCTTTAGTGTCTTTGTTGAGTTGATAAACATTTCTTGTTGTTATTGTCTTAATGTTGTCAAACCACTTTGTTGCAGGTCTTCCTCTGCCTCGTTTCCCTTCAATTTTGCCTTGCATTATCAGTTTTTCTAAACTATTGTCTGCTCTATTTATGTGGCCATAATAGGTCAATTGTCTCGTTCTGATGGTGTTCAATAATGATCTTTCTGTTTTTATTTGGCCTAATACCCATTCATTCGTTCTTCTCTATGTCCACGGCACCCTTAGGAGTCTTCTCCATACCCAAAGTTCAAAGGCCTTGTTGTATAAATTCGATAACCTACTGAGTGATGTAAAACTTGCTAATGACTAGGCTTCAGAACAATAATCAAAGCTAGGCATTGCCAAACTATTTACAAGCAAGGCCCTGCAGTGTTTCGATAGAAACTGTGATGCTGTTACCTTTAAGTGCTTCTTCCAGTTTAACTGCTGATCAAAAGTTCCAAATCTTTAAATCGCTGTAAAAGGCGGGTGTAAAATACAATGACCTATTTTTGTAAACTGAATGACTTGAAAGAAACTTTAACCACTTTTCTAAGATTCTACCGTTGGACCTTTCAAAAATCTTGAATGTCGAAATTACAGCTCATTTTGTGATGTGACGTTGGCTTTGCCGTTTTAAAAACCATTCTTGTGCGAAGGAGCACTAAGACACAGGAATACAAGGGAGCTCTATTCGAACAACTTGAGAACGGTTGGGCCTAACTACGCTCAGTTGAAGATGAAACAGAACAGAAAACACGACAACAAAACAAGACACACGGATCAAAACAAGGTAAATAAATAATCAAAACATCCGTGTCCTAACACCCTTGATTACACCAATGTAGCGTCTATTTTCGACTTCTCAACTGTCGTTGTAAGATTTATGATGGCGTTGGACCAATTTACGCACTCTGGTTTGACACACGCGCGGGTAACAAGAACAGATTTTGTAAGACAATAGCAGCAGTTGCTTTTGTAGACACCTAAATTCAAAGAGATTTGCGATTGCAGACAAAGAAAATTCCCTCAAGCAGAAATTCAAAACAAACAAAGCCGAGAAGTTTCTCTGAAACCCAGGTAGCTATCTCGCTTGTTGTGCATTCCAGAAATGGTTTTTAAGAGCAAACATGAGCATATATTGAAAGAAGAAGGATATATCTAGATATCTACCTCGGGCATTTTACTTGTTTAGTATAGGAACAGATTTGGAGGCGATTCAATTCTCGTATTTTTTGGGTGCAATCAAAGCACTTACTTCTCAGCTTCTGAACAGCAAAAATAAAATGTCCGCGGTAGATGTTTAGATATATTCTCCTTCTTTCAGTATGCGCTCACGTTAGCTCTTAAAAACCATTCGTGGAATGCACAGAAAACGAGATAGCTACCTGGGTTTCAGAGAAACTTTGCGGCTTCCTTTGTTTTGAATTTCTGCTTGAGAGAATTTCCTTTGTCTGCAATCACAAATCTCTTTGAATTTAGGTGTCTACAAAAGCAACTACTGCTATTGTCTTACAAAATCTGTTCTCGTTCGCGCGGTTACTTTGAAGTATCTACTGAGAACGAAATGAAAAGCTGTGCTCCGCACAGTGTGAAAACACAAATCTGCAGAATAGACTGTTAAAATCAGCAAAGGAGTTTAATCTTGAGATTACACTGAGTTCTGTCATACATTTGTTTTGGCAAGTTACGCATTTTTTATTTACACGTATGTTTATACAAGAAACTGAGACTCTGGGCCAGTACCGAAAGCACAGAGGTCCCATTCATTTCTAGTATCATAAAATATGTTTGCGCAACTGAAGATTAAGTAAAGGCTATTATGACTTAAAGCAGTTTATTTAGATTTGGCCCTTCCTACCAGGGCACTTATGGCATTAAATGTGACACAACGATTAAGTGTTTCTTGCAGACACGAGATCCATCAAGTTTCCCAACTTTGTAGTTGACCCCCAGAAGCATTAAGGACGCAGCCGCACTACAGATCCTTCAGTTCAAATACCCTATTGCGCCTGCGTTGCTGTCGATTTAAGGGTGTTGGCAACATAATCTACACAATTTGTAGTCTAGCATCGCCAATGATTGGATTATTTCAAAGAATTACTTTTATTTCATTCATCTCTCAGGTGGCCCAATTTATGTCAGCAGTCGTTACAGCGAACCGGCCGAGATCAACAGCGGTAAGTCACTTTATCTTCCACTGTATAAAACTACTATTTCGCAAGAAATTGCGCCGAATCCTTGCAAAATGTCATTACCAATTCGTTACATTAGTTCCTAAGAATCAGAGATAGGGCTTTTTTAATGTAATCATTATTTCACATTTACACTTTTCCTTATACACGTTTTTTAAAGAAACTTGGATCAGGCCATAGTACTAAAAGTTTCTTAATTTAACTTGAAATTTTGTCCATTTTAGTACTAAAAGCTTCTTAATTGGTTTCTTAATTTTTGAATGCACGGGTTTTCAATGTGGTCGCTAACACTGCTGCAGAAATGTTTCTTGACATTTAAAACATGATTAAGGAATAATTAGTGTTCTGTTATGTTGAAAACACAAAATGGTTAGATAATATTGCTCAAGAATAAAGGCTCAACGATCCATTCTCTGTAAAATCCATGCTTTAAACTTTGAAAAGTTTCTTATTACTTCTTAGACATAGTCCTAGAGTTTCTTAAAATTTTGGCCATCTTTACTGTTTGTGTAGTTTTATTTTGAAGTTGTAATGTCATGAAATTGCGAAATCGTATCTAAAGAGGTAGATTGTCGCTTTTACCATCTCGTTGACCTTCAGGAACTAACTATTCTTGGCATTTGTCATATTGATTTCCACTCTGCCAGTTTCAAGTCCATGGGACTTTTGATGTTTGTGAAAGCTTCAGATACTTCCCCACAATGCCTATACAGCACTTTAATTAAGCAGCCTCGTTTTGGAAATTTGTCAAAATCTCTTCCTATTGTTAATATGAAAATTTCGAGCCCAGATTCGGATTTGGCACCCAAACTTTGGTCTGGTTACGTGTTTTTAAACTGCTGACAATTGTGATGTTGATTTTATGACGACGTAAAGTTCAGAGATTTATAAGGGATTTGACCGTTACAAGTCGTTCGAGGTGAAACTTTACACCCCGAGTCATTTTCCCGGTCAAATCCCTTATAGATTTTCCAACTTTACATCGCCGTAAGTTTAAAACTACAACCGCTAGCAAGATGAAAACTTAGGGTTAGACTAAAGTTTGGGTGCTAAATCCGAATTTGGCGTCTAAAATTTCATATGAAAGAATTTTGAATAATTTCCAAAACGAGGCTGTTCATTAAAGTGGTGTATTGAAGCCGAATTTACTAGACCACAATCTGAAGAAATTAGGAGGCAGGGATTCTTCCTAAAACGAACTGTTGACACTATGAGTTCCTAAATAATAGGAAACGCCCTTTCCACATTCCTTGCCCTGCTAACGACCTTCTTCATGAATTGTTCTTTTTTCAATATCAAAACGTCGTTTTTATGCCCGTCGGATCTCTACACACGCTTTACCTCAAGAAATAAATGTGGGCTGCTAGAAAAGGAAACCTACAGGTGGAAAGTTCTTAGAAAGCAACTCCGATAGTGGGTCTGGTACATATTGCCTTTGAGGATTCAGAGTTGGGGCCCATAACCAGGGCAAAATTTTGAAATATGACTGCATAAACAGGGTGAACTTTTCAAAAGTATCTTGAAAGACCATGCTTCGTAGATACCATAATGCAGAAATTCACAATAAAAGCTGTCTTGAAAGTTTTCTGTCTTTCCTGAAAAAGTTTAGATTTTTCGAAGGTTTCAATTTTTTCAAAATTTCTCTTGACGTCTTAGAAAAGACGAAAAATTCTTTTCTTCTGAAATCATAAAAGATTTCAGGAAAATCTGATGGTAGAATTATAATGAAGTAGATTTAGTTTCCAGGCAGTCATTCAGTTTAAGGTACCATGGGCAGTTCGGGCACTGTTGTTGTAATTCCCGAACTGTCTGTCATTGACAAATCAAGGTAATGAGATGTTTTACTTACCAGTTACCAAGCACAATCAATCCAACTATTGTTTGTTTGTTTATTTGTTTATTTATTTACTATGACGCTGCGAAATTGTGGGCTCAGATTCTGAGTGGTAGAGCAGCAACAACATTCTGCCTCCCATACTAACCCAAACGAACTGCTCCTTCAATGATTAGTACCTCTTTGGGCTCGTCACTGTGGGGGCAGTTCTTTTGAGTTTGTCTGGGAGATGGAATCTTGTCACTCCTCTGCTTTTCAGAATCAGATCTTTGGGCCTAAACCCACGTTTTTGCAACGACATACCAAAGAAACAAGTAAAGAGGGTATATTTGGCTTGATTTGGCTTAATAACTGGTGCGTAAACCATCTCAGTGCCCTGCTTTATCATTCGGGAATCACACCAACGGGTCCGAACTGCAGGTCCTAGAATGTTACATTCACTATTTAAAGGACAAGTCAGGGGTTGATAAAATTATTGTTAAAAATCAACCTTACCAACTGCTGCACACCAATCGTTAGTTCTTTCCAAGTTTTTATACCTCCAACTTTCACAAACTGGTTGATCAATTTTCGTAAGTTAGGCCAAATGTCGTCGCCATTTTGTATTCTGTGCGGGTGTACGAAGGCGCGATAAGGAGGCTAGCAATGTGAGTGGTATGATATCAACACATGAAGAGATCTTTTCTATTTACTTCAATTTTTAGGGTGGAGAATATCAGCCTGACAGCTCTACATTGCCACAATCAATAATGCATCCTCAAGCCATGACACAGTCAACGATCCAGCAGCCAATGATTACGTCATCAGGACAACTCATGTACAGCTATCTCCCTACATACCCTTCAGCCATGTACCAACAGAATGTCAGCCAGATCTACCAAACTGCACCTAGCCAAGCTTATCAAACAACCCCAAGTCAAGCATTTCAGTCGATGCCCGGTCAGGCTTATCAGTCGGCGCAAAGCCAAGCATATCAATCATCACCTTCTCAGGGGTATCAATCGGCCCCTGCTCAGGCGTATCAACGCATTTCAAGCCAAGAATTCCAGCAGATGTTACCACAGGGGTACAATGCACAGATACAGCAAGTTCATCGATATCAACAAACCCCTAGCTCAACCATGTATCTTCAACAAAGTTATGGCCTGCAAAGTCCAGGACTTCAGAGTTTAAACCATCATGTGCATTTCCCGGGGTTCGCCCCACAGGATCAACATTCAGGAAAAGCACGTGTGAAACATGATGTTTATAGGCCAAAGAATTAAATATGTTTTTTGAAAAATTATATCTTTCAAGCAAGGAGAACTTATGTTACAATAGGATCCGCTATATTTTGTTTCCATCCAAGTGCAAAGAGATTAACGTGGTTGGTCAAGTAGTACACAAAACCAATGTAGACTGCAAGACTTGCTGTGAAGTTTAAACATATGCATAACGGAAAACCCAGACCCAGTACCGGTAAGACTGGAGCCTAACGGACCTGACCCTGATGAATACCCAGCGATGATTGCGTTGGTCTTGTCTTTTTTTTGGACTAAGATTTCTGCGCTGGCATTACAAACTCACGATGGAAAGGAATGTTTATTCCTCAGGGGTCCGGTCTGTCTGGGTCCTGTCCTACTGGTCCTGGGTCTGGTTTTTCCGTTATGCCGTAACTATGAAAATAAAACCAAAGAAGAAGGATATAAAGCTTAAAGGTACTGTGTCCATGTAAGTACAGCAGCTTTGCGGGTGGCATGACAATTTCACGTGAAATTTCATGTGATCACTGAAGAATACAAAATTTAGCGATAGCCAGTTCTCATTCAACCAAAGTGATGACTTACTTCCGGTTGCTTTTCCAGAGCTGAACCACAGCAGGCAGCCTCGCTATGAAACTAGACTTTGAGTTTGCATGTGATCAGTTAAATTCTACCCATCACAGTCTGCTGCTTGAACTTTCTTCGTCAGCGTCTTGTCAGCATATTTTGACAATGTGTATACGCAGCTGTACTTACATGGACACATTGACAGAGCAGAAACTGCGTAAAATGACCTTATCGAGTAATTTGAGATAAGGAAGTGTTTGGATTGATAAGCTTTTTGAACTGATAAGTAAAGAGTTTAAGGCCCAAGGAACAAAATATCAAGTGTTGCCGAACTTTGGGATCTGTTGCAGGGAGCTAGAGGGACTCAAAGTTACGAGTTTTCGCGCATGCGTGCGCAGTTTCTGCTCTGCCGGACACATTACCTTTAACTTGTGCCTCGAGCATTTGATTTGTTTGGTTTGGAAGCAGATTGATAGCCGATTCATTTCTCCTATTTTTCGTATAATTAAAAGCTTCCTGATCTGTTTCTGAACCCAACAATATAATGACAGGGCTATGTCTTTCTTCTTGGGATTCGTTCTCAAAACTAATTTGGCAAATTCACAACAAGGGAGCTAAAATCTTTGGGAAACTCTTGAGAAAATGGCATATTTTTTCTCTTCTCCCCCCTCCCCCTTACACTGTTGGCTTCTTGTGCGATTATGCAGTGCGTTAGGGCACAACCAAGCAGCCGAATTGCTTTCCTTCAGGTCTAGTGATCATATTTTCGGACCAACATTGTTTAGGGGGGGGGCAGGGTGCGGAAAACAAGCGTGAGGTGAAGTTTCCAGTGATATATTTTGTATAGTAAATCAGACGAAAAAGCAGCAAAACGAAGTTTTTTCAAGTTGTTTTGGCAAGGATTGTAGGTACCTACATTTCATAGCAACTTTTGATCCTTGGTTTGATATTTGTTTATAAGTTGGCCGACAAAGCATTGAATTCCCTTTGCCTGCCAGCGCAAATCGCTATATACTAAGGTGTGAGCCAAAGGGAGGGGATCCTGTTGTAACACTGTCTGTCCTTGTTATCTTTCAGTAAATTGTTTGAATTTCGTAGTTACAGAAATTATATTACCATTTAAAGAAATGTTGCAAACTCGTTTGATTCCTTTCAATATCAGCATGTCCAATGTTCAAATGTTACAAAATGTTTGCCTGCTTCAAGGGCCGTTATTATTATCCAAAGTCCTTTGAAGGTTTAGATTGTCTAATGATTAGATTTGGCCTAAATGGAAAGCAAGGATGCACAATGCCTTTTTAGAACTGATAGAAAATCCCATACTGAGGTAGTTAGTCTAGGTAATACCTTGTTGCAATTCAAACTCCTATTTCAAGAAAGAGCACATGCGCCCGTCAGAGCTTCAACTCCAAAACGCTACTGCGCATGAGCTTTAACCCACTGCATGGGGGGAAACATATGTTTCCTAGGATAACACAAACCTCCTCTCCCCAACAAGTCTGCGCTGAAAGAGGTGTCGTTGAGAATTCATGAAAGTAAGAGCGCCGAAGGTGCGCGAAAATATGTAGGCCTTTATTCAAGAAAAATTTTCAAGTTATTGCACTGAATGGCGGCTAAGTTTATATGTTTCCCCGCATTCAGGAAGAAACACGGAAAGGAGTGCATTTGGGTCAGGTCAAGGGGCGCTCTTCTTACTGAAAAGGGGGTGCCAGGCTGATTTTTCATCGTGAAGGGGGCAGTTACCCCATTTTGCCCCCCAAATCCACCAATGCTGTAAACCCATATATGCATGCGAGATCTCTACGGGACAAGTGCATTTAAGATTTATGGGGGAAGTATGGGAGACCCTATCACCAGAACTGAAAAATCAGGCTCTCTTCAGATATTCCAAAAGAAATGATAATCACAACAGATACAGATAGAACTTGCAAAATTGTAGAATAAAGTTGTCCAACAACTTTTTGCAATAACAATGAGTTAAAGAACCGGTTTAAAAACCTGCTGAGGCTGTTTTCCTGCAAAACGATTTATTTAAAAGAACCACCCCAGTCTGTTTCAGGTTGCAGGTTCTGCAGAGTGAGTCTTTACTGGACACAATTTTTTATCCCGGGGGTACCTGGCCTACGAACATACGGGGACGTGCCGCTGGAAACTCTAAAATACTACCCTGTCCCGAAGTCTAATTCCCGAAAATGATACCCTGTCCCGGAGTAAAATATTTTTAAACAATACCTTGTCCTTTAGTTTCTTTGGACAAAGTTGTGCTCTGCAAGGAAATTTGTACGAAATCTATCGAAAATGTGGAAATGTTGCCATCCACGCGATTGAATCACATTCGCAGAATGCAAATAGCTGAAAATGACCTTTCGGAGTCCAAAATGACAAATATGGACCCTGTCATGGAGCTGATTTCACAAAAATGATGTAGTCGGAATCCTGAAAATGATACCCTGTTCAGCGGCACGTCCCCGTACGGAAAAATGTGTGAGTACCCCTCACGGGTCTTTGATATATCTGTCAAAGGGAATAGACGTAGCTAAAACGACAATCTGCGATATATAGGCTGATGAAATTGTTCGGGATACTGCGACTTCCCCCTTTTGTGAATGACAAAGGAAAAGACGTTAACTCTGATTGGCTCGCTGATCAATGGGACGAGCGAAACGTTTTGGGGCATGCGCGAGTTAACAAAGGAAGGATGAAGGGCGATGACCCTCAGGTCGATATTGCGCAGACTCCAAAGCGCTTCGACTGGCGTCTGGCTCTTCAGGGGAAAATCCAAAAGACTTTCGCTGATAGTATCCCGAACAAGAAATGGCCACAAACCCACTGTTTACTTCACGAAACAACGAAAGAAAGACGGCTCTCAGGCCACGTCTGTGACTAACCTCTAAGGTTCCTTTGGCTTGATTAGCTTGACAGCTTTTCAATCCTGTCAATCAAGATGAGATGTTGTTGTGGTTGCTGCTGCTAAGCTACAAAACAAAGGAATACACCAATTGCATATCCGCGGCCTCGAATCCGCGCGGGGGTCTGGGGCTAGATTTTGGGTGAAAGTTTCCATGCGGATTCGCAAGTTTGTATACAACTGGTTGCTGCGTTCGTACCTTCATGAAAGTTTTGTGCGTTTTTCTTGTTTATTTATCGTCAAGCGTAGTTTGTAATCTTGGGAACAGCTTTTTTAAAAGCTCTCGTAAGTACCTAGCTCTTGCAGGCTACGCTAACCGCACATATTTTGCGAAGAACACTTTGTTTGGCCTAAGCTGTCAGAAGATGGTTAACGGGAATTGTGCAGTGGTGGGCTGCACAAACAGCCGATACAAGATCAAGGTTTGGGAGAAGAAGGACTGCGACAAACACTCTGGGCAAGTGCACAAAGACTGCCCATGCCTTCCGCCATTTCATCTGCACATTTTCCCAAGTAAGCTGCTGAATTCAGAGAAGCGGAAGGAATGGATACGACTCGTGAAGCGTACACGGAAGGGGAATAAAGAGTGGACCCCAGGTCAGAGCGACATGGTTTGCTCAAAACATTTTGTAAACGGGCGACCAACTCTGGAAAATCCGAACCCTTCTCTGGAGTTAGGCTACGAAAAGCCAGCTAAAAAGGCAAGGAGAGTATTGGTTCGAAATGACAGTTTTGCTGCCAAGTCTGTTGTTGAGGATTCTGTTCCTGACAAGTCAGATTCCTTGCAAACTGTTTCTTTTGGCACACCTGAAGAGCATGGTTCTGCTGAAGTCTCCAAAGAACAATGCCAATCTTGCAGTTCTAACAAATCAGTAATAGGCTCTCTTGTGAAGATAGTGGGAGCACTAAGCAAGGAAAAAACTGATCTGAAAGTGACAGTAAATGAACTTTCCAAAGAACTTGAATCGCTCAAGGTTGCAAAAAAAGAGAAAGATAAGAGGCCAATGTCAACCAGTTTGATCAAGACAGATTCCAAGATGAAGTTTTATTCTGGAATTCAATCTGTTGCAATTTTCATGGCACTATTTGCATTGCTGAAGCCATTTTTACCAAAGCTGGTATTCTGGAGGGGCTCCAAGACCATCATCTCAACTAAAGTGAAGAATTCAGGATGCAATGGGGTGAAGACTCAAAAAGTGTGTGGCAAAGATCAGTTTTTACTGGTCTTAATGCGGTTAAGGCTTGGTCTGCTGAATGAGGATCTGGCAGACAGATTTCAAATTTCATCAGCCACTTGCTCCAGAATATTCTCCACATGGATCCGGTTTCTAAGCAGATTACTTGGAAATGCCTTGATTGTTTGGCTGCCAAGAGAGGTTATCCGGACCAATTTGCCTGATGTTTTTCAAGGATGTCACAGCAAGGCAAGGAGCATCATAGACTGCACAGAAATCTTCATAGAAAGGCCAAAGGCAGTTGATATTCAAGCAGCAACCTGGTCAGAGTATAAGCAACACAATACTGTAAAGTTCCTTATAGGCATTGCTCCATCTGGCTTTGTTACATACTTGTCAGATGGTTATGGAGGAAGGACCAGTGACCGGTACATATGCCAAGTGAGTGGTTTTTACAAGCTCTTGGAATATGGTGATGAAATCATGGCAGACCGAGGTTTTCAAATAAGGGATGACCTACTTCACTACTACTGCTCCCTTTGTGTCCCCCCAGGAGCAAGAGCAAAATCACAGTTTAGTGATGAGGCATGCAAGGAGACCAAAACAGTAGCAAACTTGAGGATTCATGTTGAGCGCGCAATCAATAGGATCAAAACATTTAGGATTTTGAAAAATATCTTTCCTATTACACTTCTGCCTTTTGTAGATGATATTGTAAGGACGTGCGCTGCAATCTGCAACATACAACCACCTCTGATCAAGCCAAAAATGAAAAAGAAATAGACTCTAGTGACTGCCTTTCAAGCTGTCAGGTTTACAGCAAATATTTAAGAGTAAATGGACATCATTAAGTTTAGAGGCTTGAGATTTTGCCAACTTTGATTGTCTAATTTGATTTTAGAGATGTCAGTATTGACTATCAGAAATATACAGTAACAATCCATGCAGCTTTGCATATTACATCGAGACTGTTTCCTGCCAAGAATATTTTGATTTCTTATGATTTCTTCTTTGAAAAATTTTTTGAAAACTTTGAAAACTTAAAATGCTGCATGGATTGTTAGATTTCTGAAAATAATCCAGAAGAACTTAAATTCAAATATGGACAACAAAATTGACAAAACCTCTCTGATTGGAAAAGTTACTACTCTTTGTCTCATAACTTTGACTTATGGTCATCTATTTTGGACTCCTTGTACTTGCATCTGCATATAAGAGCCACCTTTTTACAGCTGAGGCTAAACTTTTGAAGGTGGGTACATCCCTAAACTTTTCAAAAACAACACATTAAACCTGAAAAAATGTTTTAATATTCAAGATGAACCAATCACATATACTTCATGTCAATAGTTTTGGTATAGTTATGTGCTCTTATCCATATTCTTATAGGCTAAGCTTAGAGGGTTGTGGTTCTTATATTCAGGTCTGTACTGTAGATACTGTATATTTTTGTGTGTTTGAGGGGCGTTTGCACTTTGTTTATTGCCTTATACAGTTCAGTATGTATAGCACAGACAAGATTTTGGACAAAATGTCACTTGAAACCTTCTTGTCTCCATTACACTTCAAAGCACCTGAAAATTTCTTTGCCAATTCTTTGGTCACAGTACATCATTCTGTGCTGAGATTTGGTCAAAATTATAGAACGTCAAATCTCTGAAACTACAGTACAGGCCATTTGCAACTTAACATCCAGTGAAAGAAAAAAGGATTGGAGGAGACAATGCTGGTCTTCTGAGCTGCAATACTGTTATCTTTACTTCTTTTAAACATTTTTTTCTTGACAAAAGTATGGTAACTTACAAATGGCCTGCATCATGTACAGCAAACAAAAGATTCTATCAATTGTGTTGTTGGAAGGAAATGGTTTTTCAAAGTTTCAGTAACTTGCTTTTCTGAAACTTTTGGTCTAAAAGGTTTGGATCTTAAGGTGTCAACAGCAGCTTTCTGCTTACTCAGTGTCAGTTCAGAATATGATACTAATGTATGTATCTGATGATAATGATAAAGACACTCAAAAAACTCATTAAAGCCAAAATCTCATGCATCTTTTTTGCTGAAAAGGAATGGAATGTACTTTGTCCAGTAGAAGTCATTGCACAGTTTCTTTGTTTGATCCCAAAATCCTTCATCAAAGCTGACTTTTTCCACAAATGTGCCATGTGAAGTCCAAACAAAAAAGTAACCCTTTGTTATTCCAGTGGCTGCCATTTGTACCTGACACTGTGTATAATATCTGTGGCTCCTGTTCAGCATCAAACTTGAATGCTCACCCCTCTTCAAATATGGCAAATTAATGTTTTGGTCAGTTGGAGTTGTGTGAGCTATAGAATATGGGCATTTTACCTCAAGACATGACCTACCACAACAGTCACATACGATTATCCTGTCCGGACTACCACCAACAAATGGCATGTCCCTGCATAAAAAGATACCACAATCTACAATTTTTGCATTGCTATGCTGTCTTGCATACATGGTGCAAAATGCCTGCACAGCCTCCTCTTCCATTGCACGGCCATACTTCAGTGCTGCGATCTCTGGGTTGATAGGCTTTTCTCCTGCCACTTTATCGAAAACTGAGGTAAGGTCAGTGTCAGCTCCCTTTCTTTGGTATGTAGACATTCTTGTCTTCACATCATGCACTTTCGAGGCTGTAATGACATGTTTTCGTAACATGAACCAAAAAGAATTGTCACTCTGACCCCTTGTTGCTTCTTCTATCTCATTAACATGCTGAGCAAAGTAGTCCATTTTGGAAAAAAACTCTTCTGGAATGGATGCCTCAAGCAACACTTTTTCAAATGTTAATATGCTAACATTGCTACCAGCCTCAGCTTCACACAATGGCTTATCTTTAAATTCTGCAGCAAAGATTATGGATTCATCTGCTTTGCAGACTGATTTCAAAGCTGTACAGATATCGGTTAGTGTTAGTGATTTGTCAAAGTTCATTGTAGGATTATACATCTTTTTTGGTGATGAATTGAGCTCCTTTGGCTTTTTCCCCCGTCTTCCAAAATTTCCATGAGCCAGTTTTAAATCCTTTATCTTCATAGGTTTCACCTGGGTGTTATTTGGAAGCCATTCACATGTTGTGGATGTGCATGAAGGATTTGAGAGACCCATCCGCACAGCTGCCTCAATCCTGAAAAGAGCAGCAGCTACATGATTGCAAGTTTGGCCAATACCTGCCATACATGAGCAATGCGCAGACATTATTTTTCCAGTTTTCTTTACAATACAGACCCACAGCTTGTGGGGTACATCAGAAATCCTCTGTGAGGGCCTGCACGTTGTCTTCAGCAAACAAAGCTGGCTAGCAGAAGAAATTTCATTGAAGCTGAGAGGTTTCAGCCATCCCCTTTCATAATAGCTGTAACCCTTGGACGTTTTGTAATCAGACAAATCATTGCTTGCGAGCTCACTTGGGTGAAAGGCCAAAAAGTTAAATATGTCTGGGTACAGTGTTGGTGGCCAGAGTTTTACTCCCTCTTCCTCTGAAATCCATCCCTCGCTGAGCTTGAAAGGATCTGGGATTTCTTCTGTATCTTCGTCAGAGAGGGCAACAGTAAGCTTGGCTAAGTACTGCTTCCGGATAACAGCTTCTACTTCTTCTGCAGTCTGCACAATTTGTACGTTGTTCTCAATAGCAACGAATGCTCTGGCGACAAGTTCTTCTTTTCGACCACTAACTTTTAACCCACGTAGGCGGAGAAAGTTTTTCAGTTCGTCCACTTTCATCTTCGAGAGCATGTCCAAATCCATCACGACGAGAACGGAACCAGATGCAACAAATTCTCTTAGGCCGCAAGTAGTGTTATTCTTCGCACTGTTCTTCGTAAAATATGTGCTGTTAGCGTAGCCTGCAAGAGCTAGGTACTTACGAGAGCTTTTAAAAAAGCTGTTCCCAAGATTTCAAACTACGCTTGATGATAAATAAACAAGAAAAACGCCGGAAACTATCATGAACTTACGAACGCAGCAACCATTTGTATACAAACATACAAATCCGCATGGAAAGTTTCACCCAAAATCTAGCCCCAGACCCCCGCACGGATTCGAGGCCGCGGATATGCAATTGGTGTATTTTCATTTGGAGCGAAGTGAAGTCATTGCTGTAAAGAGCGGCTTGCTGGAGCTTGGTCAACAAACAACGATCAATATGTCGATTAATGGTGAAATAACTGCAGTTCGTATCTCAAGAAGATCATCAATAGCAGATGAAGAGCTACATGATAAACCTGACTATGAATATGACTACATAAGGCCAGACGAGGATGAGAAAGCACGGCGGCCTATTTCTGGCGGGAGAAAACGTACAAGTAGACCAATGAGTGGGAAAGTTCCAAAACATAAGGATGCAGTGGATAACTCCGAGCATATCATGAGAGCTGACTCTGATCAGATCAATCTAGAAAAGCTACTACATTCGATGCTTGACTTAAACGAGAATAAAAAAAGTAGTAGTGCTTTGAGAACGCAACGACAAAGACCATTTTCAGCGCATCAACTTTCTGAAGGTAGAGGTGGAGGTGGGATAAAGCAAGACAGACCCAACAGTGTAATATCCGACGACCCATCATTTGCAAGACGACAAAGACAGAGACCCTTTTCAGCCCATGATTCACAACTGAGGACCAATTACTCTTTTAGTAACGATAAAGTGGATCAAATTGATAGAGAGAATCAAAGACTTCTACGAGAAATATTGAAAAACCAAGCCAAAAAAGTTCCAGCAAAGCAGCCAGTTTTTGCCAAGAGACAAGAGCCATTAAAAGTAAAGTCATCAGCAAGTTTGAACAGAATGAGGTTCCAACAGCAAGTTGAAAGGGAAAATCTTGTAAGTATTGCAGGATACTGGATGTTTTCCATGTTTCAAAATGGTCACTTTGATACCTTTAAACATGGATCAGGCTTTCAAATGGCATTGTGAGACAAATTTAAGCAAGCATTTATTATTTTCTTTGTGGCTAGTGGGGGGGGGGGGGGGAGCAACCATTCAGGACTGGGAAAGACAAACTAAATTTGAGGGTCTGAGGATGAAGCCAGGAAAATTCACAGGATCACACCCTTTTCACCCTTGGGAAACACCCTTTCTTGTCAGGCCCTGAAATGAGAGGCGCTCGATTGAGCCCAAGCGCCTCCACACTCGCCTCGAAAATTCTACTGGCTCGATTGTTCAAGCGCCTTGCAGATCCAAGGTGTTTCTTTTAATGATCTATAATTACGATTTGTGAATGCATTTGGCATAGAATATTCAGCCCAAATCTTCCTTTTATCTCTGTAAAACTACACTAAATTGTCTTTTCTTCACTCCATTGACTCATAAAATTTTCACTCGCTTCCAAAGTAGTGTTCACCATATTGTTTACGCTGGTCTACGCCATCACCCAGCTGCCTCGCTTCTATGTTCACCATCATTTACGACTGTGATTTGCAATTTACACAGGGCACACAATGGAGCAAAAATAGCTGCAAGCTTTGCTTGTAAACCGTGCCAACTATATGGCAGAATTATTGCTGTTAAACTCTTGGGAAAGGGCAGTGGGGTTGGCCAGAAGTTGAAGTTATCAACGAAGCGCAGCAGGTTACAAAAGTTTGGTGCAAACTTTGCAGGAGCCATTCCAAGGCTGTTTGATGCAGGCCAGCTCAAACGCCAATGCTGGCCTTCCTTTATTTTGCTTGATTCTTTTCAATGATTTAAGTGATTTTAACTGAAAAAATTTCAGATAGAACAGTTCATTTGTCCACAACTTTTCCTGGTTTCCCACAAAGACAAAAATAATCTACAGGAGCTTGATCAAGTGCCTAAATGAACTGAGGAGCTTGATTGACCAAGTACCAAACGTTTGCTCATTTCAAAGCCTGTTTTTTGTTGCTTATAAACTCCTTTTTCTTCTTGATTGAAGATTTAATAAACTAACCCCTGCTTTGACAAGCCTTTGTGCACTGGTTTAATGAAACCCTGGCACCCCCACACCCAGGACATAATGGGGAAGTCAACATTTGGACAGTGTTACTTCCCCACCCTTTCTTCCACTATCAGGGGTGCATTGCCTGTTAATTTCCCCATCCTTGATTCTCGGGTCCTTCAAACTTTTCATTTGTGATAGGACCACACTTTAAGAATTTGATATTTTTGTTCTTTGAAGATCACTCACCTGGCTGCTGCAACTAAAGTTGTTGTATCGAAGTACCTCTCTTTGAACCAACTTCTTTTCCATGCTTTCTGCTCTACTATTGTTTATCTGAGAAGCATCAGGGTACACTAGTCACTGCTCATATTTCAGATAAGAGCTACAGTAGTTTCTGGGTAGCAGGCCTGTGAACTGCCTTCAAAAATGTCTAATCAAAATAAAAAAAACGTTCCTGGCATAAGCAACCAAGTATGTTTCTCTTGGATGTCTGCCCCCCCACCCAAAACCTCAGATTCAATTTTTATCACTTTCATCATTACTTATAAAAGTTATGGCTTGTCAAAAGTCAATATCTTTTCTAGCACTGAATGGGAAAAGGAGGAAAAAGTGTAAGATAAGGATTTTAATCGGTTTGATCATTCATTTTGCAAAAATTCATCCTGTATGCCTGAATCATCTTGGCTAGAGCTGTGAGTACAGGCCAATTTGCGTGAAATTCATATTGGAGGGACTGGAACCTGGTACAAGCATAGTGGGCATAAAAAGAGGTCCTGGGGCTTGCTCCCTCAAAAGTTTTTTATGATCATACCCTTCAGATCACTGGAGAATGCCTCATTTTGGAGAATGCTCCATTTAAAGAGACAAACAACTGTGTCTGATGGGGCACAAGAAGGAAGATAGTTTTGATCTGGATACAATAGTATGAAAATAATAGCTTCATGAAGTCAGAAAACTTAAATATTTGCACTGAACTTTTATTTTCCTAATCTTGGCTTTCACGGTCATTTGGCTTTCACAATCAGCAAATTATTGGGTAGGGGCTGAGCTTTTGACAGGCCCAGAGTACTTAGAGCGTGTGTGCACTGTTTTTCAAGCAAAACTATAGTTTCTGGTCTCCCTTTGCTGCAGCAAACATTAAAACTACCACTAAATATCCCTGCAACAATCCAGTATGTTAATACCCCATCCCCCTGAGACAAGTCAGCATTAAAAATGTGTTTTTCCATGGCATATTTCTCTTTAATTCCCCCTCATGTCCGTGTGAAGGGAGGTTTGGGTTCAAACTGACTAGTAGACTTATCACAAGGAGTCCCTTGTATCCCTGCAGTAAACCTTGCTCAACAGGGACTCATAGTGAAACAGTGATGATAACTCTGCCCTATCTTATGCATTCGATCAATCAAATCAGGATGGAATGACTGCTGTAGCTCTGTTCAACGGTCACTCCTTGCAAAGAAAATTGATAAAAGCAGAGTTAAGCAGACATTTAATCAAAGAAACGTGGTATACTGTAAATCTGAAGAAGGAAGTTCACGTTTCTTGGTAAGTGCAAAATAAGTCAGGCATGCTACATCTTCCATGTTTTTAAAACCAAGACATACTAGAGAAATCTTCAGGTACCTGCCGCAGTAACTTTGTTAAAAATCTTCTCAACTACATCATTCAAATTGAAAGCTTGACAGCGCTGTTCTTTGCCAAATCTCGCAATCTGATGGGTACTTTAGGAATTGCAAAGTTTGGGCCCAAATAGGGCCAGGTTTTTCAGAGTAATATTTAATAAATTTAGAGTTTTCCAAATGTTGCACCATAGACTTAACATGAGAGAACTTGCAATAATTTTCCAAATAAGCTGATGGGGTGATCATGACATTGCAATAACTTAGCTTAGGTGGGGTAAATCCCCCTATTCAGTCTAAACGAAGGAAACTGAGGTAGAGGATTTAACACAGTAATTCTAATACCTTTGTGATGCAAGTGCGGATACCTTACACATATTTTCATAAGAAACTGCAAGAAATTGAACGCTCAGATCACCAAAATATTACAAAGCTCTAGAATTGGGAAAATATGATTTAAGAAACTGTCTATTTTGATAAAGGAAACCATTAACACATGTTTCTTCTACTACACTTGTTTCCTATGTCATGTTACTCAGGACGTACTTGAATGATGTCTAAAAATCGGAAAGGCTTCAAATAACATGTTTTGAAAAATTCATAGGGGCAAGTTAGTAGACATTAAGATTGTTATGGAACCGTTAAGAAACTCGTAAGAAACTCTGAGTACTCCAAATTTGGTAATTCGAGGAAACTTTCATTACTAGCCAGAATTCTTGGTTCCTTATGAAAAAATATTTGGATTCAGTGCAGATAGTGACACCTGATAGAGGACCCAAGAGGGCAGCAGCCCCTCAAAGTCAGCTGTTTTGGGCAAATTCTCCCTTGGTTGGGCAAAGATTGATCCACCCATTCCACTGGACATTTATGCATAATTTCAAAATTAGTTGATAAACAAAATTTCCACCTGTTCTCAATTGAAATATGTTTTCAAATTTGATTGTCATTTTCTCACTGCTTGCTAAATTATGCAAAGAACACTGCTGAGAAACTAGCAAGATGGGTAAATTTATAATCCAGTTTTTTGATTAAGTAACAGGGTTGTCATGATAATGACTTAAAATTTTGTGATTTTAAATCAGTTTTGTGAAGGTGTGTCACATCTCAATAGATAAAATGGTTTGGTGATTTGATCAGCCAGACAGAGAGGAAATTGTGTGTGCTATGATGCACCAAAAATAAGACAAAGCTCCGGGGGGATAACTTGACTTGTCCGTGCTACGGTGTTGTGCCATTTTTAGGGTACTTTTGTCATGATAGAGGCCGGATTTATGGGTATGGTTTTCTACAATGTTTTGCATTTTCTGGATTTATGGGTGTGGTTTTTTGCAAAAGTTCATTTACTTGTGACCTGTTTGAACATTTCCAGATTTATGAGTATGATTTTCAGAAAATTACCGGATTTTTGGGTAAACTTTTGAGAAATTTCTCCGGATTTGTGGGTGTACTTTTGAGAAATTTCTCCGGATTTATGGATTGTACTATTACGATTTGAATGGCACAACACCGTATCTTAGAAACTCAAGTGACCCCCGTGGGGACAAAGCATTAGATTGCCCTTTCGGGAGGGGTACATAACAACATGTTGAGTGGATAGCACTATCAAAGCTGCCCTGCCTGCAAGTAGACACATGACATGGTCCCGGTTCTTGCAGCAGCAGCAAAAGCAAAAACACTTTTTATGCCCTTTCCATTTTTTGATTGAGTTCGATTTTTTTCTCAAGCTGGGACTTATGATCAGGCACAGATTTTTTATGCCCTCAGAAGGGAGTCTAGGCCTCTAGGGTGTGGTCATTGCAACCTTTGACACTTGGAAACTCTCATTGATGCAGTGAAGCTCATTGAAGAAAATCATAGGCCTTCAAAATAGGGAACTCCTGGTTCAAGGTGAAAGGTTATTGATTCTTGGATTGAGGAACATGAATCTGGGTACTCGTGACTTTTATCTAATTCGTGGCTAATATTACAGAAAACTTGGGTTTTGAAGCACTTTAGCATCGGAGGCTCAATCCGGCAACTTTGGCACATCCAGGTCCCATCCACCACTGCCTGGATAGGAGCTGTTTTACGGAAATAAGTAAAGTCTGCGTAATGACGCACAATTTACTGTTTTGAAGAGTCAGCAGAGCCACGATGCTTTTGAGAATCCAGGAAGCACCTTTTCAGAGGCGCCATCGAAAACAATGCGTTCTGCAAAACAATGCTTTTGAGAAATACAAACCCATTTTCATTGGCTGTGGGACAATAAGAGTCAGGGGATACACAAGTGCATTATTTAAAAAAAGAAGTAAATCAAGGCTGACTTTTCTTATTTCTGTAAACAAGGGCAGGTTTTGTAACACAATAGCATCGGTTGCTATGATTCACACCTCAATTCTAAGCGATTAGCGGATGCAGACAAAAGAAATCCTCTCAACCAGTAAATGAAACAAACATAGCCGCAAGGCAGCCCTGAAACCAGTAAGGCAAACTCTCACCTGGTGCGGGCGAAAGATGGTCTTTTTTTAGAGAAGTTATGTGCTTAAGAGAAGGGTAAATCTAAAGTTCTCTCTGGCGGATATTTTTCTGCGTGATTCGGAAGCTGGGCAGAAGACATTGCTTCTCCTGCATATTTATTGCTTAATGGCAAACAATTACTCTTCAGCTCCTGAACCAAATAAACAAAATCCGCGTGACAGAACTTTAGCTTTGCCCATCTTCTTTTGTCATAAGCACCTAACTTTATTAAAAACGTCCCTTCGGCCGCACCAAGCGAGAGTTAGCCGTACCGGTTTCAGGCCAACTTTGCGGCTGTGTTTGTTTTCAATTTTTGTATAAGAGAATTTCTTTTGTCTGTATTTGCTGATTTCTTTGAATTGAGGTGTGGACCAAAGCAACCGATGCAATTGTATTGCAAAATCTGCCCTTGTTATTTCGATAGGATATGCACGCAAGCTTGGAGCACTGAGCTTTTGATAAACTAATGCTATGGCATTGTATCTAGACATGAAACTGAGGGGAAATACTTTGTCTTGATTTGGAATGTGTATGTCCATGAGTTGCCGTTTTGGGTTTCATCAGTCTGTCAATAGCGATAATTGCAAATATGTGATCAATCTAGGGGAGGGGTACAACAAAGCATGTTGAGTGGGTAGGACTATCAATCTGCTCCTCATGAATCAATTCAGAAGGAGCACTCAACTGAAAATTTTTTAATGTCGCTAGGAAGGACAGGACAGGAACCATTCTTTCCTGAAAATCACTGTCCTATTAATGGCCAACGTTTTTGTTTCAGAGAAAATCAAGTTTTTAGGCCAAGCTTTTTAAAATATAAGGCGTAAAATATTTTCCTGTTAGAAATATCTAAAGTGTTGTGAAATTTAAAAGTCTTGTGCTTTGGAGATTAGCAGTCTGCATCACACCATTATTTTTAATGACATGCTTACTCAAAATTTCTTTGGAACAGCCTCCATTCTGCAGCGTCTGAAAATCATGTTCCATATTTTGTGAACTTTTTGAAAAATCGATACTATTGATATCTCTTTTACCAACCCCCTTCCTGCAAAGCTCACGTATAGATGTTTCAGTTTCCTTAGAGCGCACTGTCACAAACAACTGACATAATTTTCAAAGCACACATTTTCTTTTGGATATTGGTAACCTGTTTGCAGAAATTAGTGCGTTCGGTGTTTTAAAATGGCCTTAAGTTGCGGACTCATCTCAATATACCATGGACGCACAATAAACTTGTATCCTGTAAGAAAAACACTATCAACTCCTGTAAAAGGACAAAATGATAGAAGATAAACCTGCAACTGGAGAGAAAGCTGTCAAACCTGCAAGAAAATCAAGTAATCAGTTATCAAAAGTGTTATTACACCAAAATACAGCCCGGTCGTGTCATTTGTCTGTTCTTCGCATGAGCCAAACTGAAGAGCTTGCGACGAAACGCGTATTTGGTGTAATAACGTTGTTGATAGCTGATGATTACTTGATTTTCTTGCAGGTTTAACAGCTTTCTCTCCAGTTACAGGTTTATCTCATACCATTGTTGTTCTTTACAGGGTTTGATAATGTTTTTCTTACAGGATACAAGTTTATTGTGCATCCATGGTTTATTTAGATGAGTCCGCTACGTAAGGCCATTTTAAACTTTTGCGCCACTAATACTTTTTTACAGGGTTTGATTTGACAACACTTTTTTATTTCTGTTAGGCATTCCTACGTCGTTTAGAAAAGATCAAGCCAACCAAAGAACTTTCTAGAGATCATCTGCTCCGAGAACATTGTAAGCAAGAACAGTTAGCGAGCAATGTATCAAGAAGCAAGCGACGTCCTACAAGTGCAGGTAGCATTGGGTTATCAAGGAGATCGTCAAGTATGAACGACTTGAGAGATTTAGACACAGCAAGCGCTACGAGTTCACAGATGTCAACACAACAACGGAAAAGGACTGGGTCGGTTAGACGTCCAGCAAGCGCGAAAAGTTCCATGACGACGTCGAAACGAGCTGTAGATACGAGACCTGTATGGGAATCTGGTTGGTGAAGCAGATATTCCAAATTTTTGGAAGGTGGGTGTAAAACTCTGTTACATGTTTCTTTGAATTAAATGCCTTGGAAGGAAATTAGAATATTTTTCTGTAAGTTTGCCTTGGAAATCTTTTGATGTCCTAATTATTTAAAAAAATAGTGGTACTTGTTATGTTGAGGCTGTGACGTCATCAAATTTCGTAATATTAAGCCAGAAGAGCGAGCTGCAGATTTCTGCTTCCCACGATATTGCAGACCTTCATAAACTATGGTTTCCTTGAAGATTGTGTTGCTTTTCTTCTATTGCTTTAGGATCAATGACTTTAATTTTTTCAAAAATTTTTTATCACTTCTTTAAAAGATAACGAAAATGCTACTATTTTGAAAACATTCAAATTATCGAAAAATATCACACCATATTTCCTTTCAAGCCAGTTAATTCAAAGAGAACTGTGATAGAATCTTATACCAACTTTTCTCAAAGATCTGAAATATTTGTGATGTGATGTAGTAATTTATTGTAACTGAACCGATGTAAATATTGCATTAAAAAAGGAAATACAATTTTTGATTTAGGTATCATTGATTCACTAAATCTACCACTCGGAGCATTTTGATCTTTTTACTGTAACTCGTAAATTATTCGCATTGTACTCGGTAAAAAGAATGAATTGATGGTTGAAAAGGATGATTTGTTTTGTTATCTTTTGGTTGCAAAAGTAGCAACGTTAGGCGAGTGTGTGTGTGTAGGGGGGGGGGTTAATTCCTATAGGGGGTCTGGTACGGTCTGGTATATATGTGCCTTGAGAAGTAAGAGCTAGGACCCATTATCAGGGCAACATTTTGAAAAACGTCCCCATAACCAAGGCAAAATTTTGAAATATGACCTCATAACCAGCGCAAAATTTTGAAAAAGGACCTCATAAACAGGACAAAATTTTGAAATATGACCTCATAACCAGGACAAAATTTTGAATTATGACCTCATAACCAGGACAAAATTTTGAAATATGACCTCATAAACAGGACAAAATTTTGAAATATGACCTCATAACCAGCGCAAAATTGTGAAATATGACCTCATAACCAGCGCAAAATTTTGAAATATGACCTCCTAACCAGCGCAAAATTTTGAAATATGACCTCATAACCAGCGCAAAATTTTGAAATATGACCTCATAAACAGGACAAAATTCTCCACATGTATCGTGAAAAGACTATGATTCGTATCATTTGTGGAGCTAAGTTCTTGTTTACCAAAGTTTTGTCATGACATTTGAAAATAGCTATAAATTGCTAAGATAAATAATCAAGGCAAATCTCTGCAAAGCGGACCCATAATCAGGGCCAAATTCACAAAACATGATCCATAACCAGGGCAAAATATCGCAAATTTAGCCATAACCCCCGTGACTTTAGGCTAAATGACTCATTTCATGAAAACTTATGATAGATTTCAATGGTTTAATAAAAAGAGAAAACATTTGGCAAGCTGTGGAATAAAAAGTACGTGACCGATATTCAAACCAATAAAATGCACTCTCCTCCGCAGAGGCTTGGGAGGGGAGGGGCTTTATGGTAGGGAGGGAAGATTTGCCGCGTCGTAGACAAATTCTAATCCTCTAAGAATTTACCTGAATTAAGTCGGCCAAATGGCCACTCCATTCTGAAATCGTGGGGGAGTTCTAGAGAAAACTCCTTAAAGGTCGAAGAAATCTTAAATATTAGCCTAAAATGACGACCAAATTTCCCTAAATTTCAAGCCTGTATTGCAAGGTTCTTGAAGGGGCTTTTTGAGGAAATTTTCGGAACTGCGTTGCCGATTTCAGCCACGTAAAATGTCATCTATTAATTGAAATATTTGCCAATATGGATCAGTGGTCTTTTAAGCGGAGTTGTTTACTCACCTAGTAAAAGTTTCTTATAGCGTGTTTTCTTGAAAAATAAGTCAAGGTTTTAGCATGTGATTCGAAAGTAGACAGTTTCAGACAAATGATGGATATACAACTTCTAGTTTAAAAATAGAACGAAAGGTTGGTGCCTGTCATCAATTTGTTCAATTATTTTGATAATCTCTCGAGATCATCAAATATAATACAATAGACAACAAGGACAGATTTTGTAAGACAATAGCAGCCATTGCTTTTATTGACACCTAAATTCAAAGAGATTTGCGATTGCAGACAAAGGAAATTCCCTCCAGCGGAAATTCAAAACAAACGAAGGTGCAAAGTTTCTCTGAAACCCAGGTAGCTATCTCACTTGTTGTGCATTCCAGAAATGGTTTTTAAGAGCAATCATGAGCGTATATTGAAAGAAGGAGAATATATCTAGATATCTACCACGGGCATTTTTCTTGTTTGGTATAGGAACCGATTTGGAGGCGATTCAATTCTCGTATTTTTTGGGTGCAATCAAAGCACTTACTGCTCAGCTTCTGAACAGAAAAAATATAATGCCCGCGGTAGATGTTTAGATATACGTTCCTTCTTTCGCTATGCGCTCATGTTAGCTCTTAAAAACCATTTGTGGAATGCACAAAAAGCGAGATGACTACCTGAGTTTCAGAGAAACTTTGCGCCTTCGTTTGTTTTGAATTTCTGCTTGAGGGAATTTCCTTTGTCTGCAATCGCAAATCTCTTTGAATTTAGGTGTCAATAAAAAGCAATGGCTGCTATTGTCTTACAAAATCTGTCCTTGTTACACTAGACTAAAAAAGATTGCTCAGGCCCCTGATTTAAGTCACCTTATATCTTAGTCGTTTGTCTTTAATCATCAATAGATGATGATAATTTCGGAACGAAAAGTCCAATTCAGCACAGAGGATCCTCAAACATACTTCAAGATCTTTGCAATTCAAGAAAGCATTCAACAAGATCGCCAACAAACGTAGAAAATACAGGTCAATAATGCGTAAATTTAACAAAATCTTTGCCCTGAAAAAGGAACTCTTGCCCTGTCGGAAAAAGGGCCAAAAAGGGCAGGAGTCTAGACCCCCATGACCCCTCCCCGAGTGGCGTGCCTGAGAAAAAACTGAACAGCCGAATCCGCTTGATAATAGTGTAAATAATTGAGTTAAAAATCTGATAGGTACAATTCATGAGCTGAACGCCCAATAAACTAGCCTACGCGTCGCGTAGACATGTTTCTTTGCCAATTGTTTGCTGGCATTGCGGGGTAATGTTTTTTCTAGCTTCTGCGGGGCACTACCAAGTAGAGGCAAAAGACCAAAACGAGGTAGCGGTCTTCTCTCCTCCATCTTTTGGGCCTAAGAGCGTCGCACTCTGCCAGGCGATTCAAAGATGTTTCGTGTTGGAGGTAAACCAGGCAAAGCTGTCGATAAAGAAGCTGAAAAGAAGAAAGCAAGAAAGCAGGTTTATCAATCTGTGGTCACTTTTGGCGGAATTGTTTTCCTGTTGAGGATAGGTACGTGCGTAAGAACTCGACGGAATGGAAGAAGAAATCAAATCATTAGGAGAAGGGGGGGGGGGATAGAACAGAACGGAAGTACGCACGCGCCACGCGGGGTTGTAATGCAACTCGATTATTCACAAAGTAGCTAGCAATGTACAAAAAGCCCCTGGTGGGCTTTGTTTAATTTCGGACATTCCAGAAGAAGACTGCCACGCTGGAAATTGTGTATATGTTATGCCAAATATTGGCGTGGAGGGAGGGACATCAATAGAAGAACAATAGGTCTAGAGGGGTATCGCCCTGATTGAGGGTATTTTACATTGGTCGAATATTCCTGCTGAACAAAAAATTCTCACAACGAAACTTACCTTGAACACCTTCTTAGACTCTTCACTGTTGTTGATATAAAATATATTTGTCATTGGTGATGTTGTCTTTAAGAGTAAGCTACTCAAGAGCAGAGTGGTTGAGAGGGCCTAGATTTCCAACGTCGCCCTGGTTGAGGGTATCCAACTTTCACATTGTTTCAGGTAAATTTAAGATAAATCGATGCGAAAATTAGCAACATATCAATGATTAAAGAGTTTTTGTTGTTATCAAATGTTTTCTGATTGCATTTGCTGTGTTTCCTTATCCTAACCATTGTTGCTGTTTTTGCTGAAAGACTTTTCAAGCAAGCTGACGTCAGTCTTCCTCCTTCTGTGAACTGAATGATGCTTAAATCAATTAATGATTTAAAAGAATATTTGTTTACATTCCACTCATAGAACAAATCTGTTTTTGCACCATAACATGTCCTTTTATAGCAGACAGTAGTCGCCTGCCATATGTTGAAGGTGCAGATTTCATTCAAGAACCGGAAGATACCACAGTACCCTCAACCAGGGCGACCTTAGGCCAATCAGACAGCGTGCAAGAAGAAGCCCTTTGTGGCAGGAGTGGATGTCATGTCTCTGAAGTTATGTCAAGTACTTATTCTGGACAAGCGGAGATTGGCGAAAGGCCATTTGTTTTTTGTGAAAGTTTTAACAACGTCGAGAAACCAAGCAAAAAGAAAATTGTGCAACAAAATATGAAAGGAAAAATGACGGATACTTACAGTTACATTTCAGGTGACCTTCTTTGTGTACTTCTCCCTCTGTTTGTGGACGGAATTTTAAGAACCACAAACGAGAAAAAATTTATCAAATGGCGTCACCAAACTATTTTTGCAAACTTTTTTGGTTTTAACTAGGCCCAAACGCCTGTTATTCAGCAACAAATACAAGAGAGTTAAAATCGATCGAAATTTGTTTACCCTCAACCAGGGCAATACCCCTCTATTGCCTTTAGGCAGTTGGTGTGGCGTAAACCTTTTGGGGTAAGAAAAATGAACTTTCCACACTGGCGAGGAGAGGGGGAGGCTTGGTGGAGCTTATTTGAGAGGGGCCTTAAATCACAAAATCAAGAGCCCTTTATCCCATATTTTGTGGAATCAACATCGATTTTTCAGCTCTACATAACCATAGTTTTAATCCCAAACCATACCAAAATTAACATGCAATATACTGTCCAGTATGGAAAGCATATGGATGCACACCTGAGATTTTTGTTTCAATTGCTGGTCACACACCTGAGTGATAACCAGACTGGAAAGTTTGAAAACTGTGCAGGGGATGTACACTTCATATGGGGATGTGCGCTGCAAGGATTTCTGTTACAACCCAACCCCAGAAATTTGGCCCGATGTTAATACCCAATCCCAGCATAAATCACAGATGTTGATACCCAATCCCAGAATCAAGCATCGCTTACCACCAAGATTTGAATTTTTGATGGCTGGGAACAAGAATTTTGGTCCCAAGGGGCACTGGAATGATGCTCTGATCTGAACATATTTTTCAACACACAAAAGGGTCATTCCATATAGTTATGCATGTCAAGTCATGTTTGAGAAACGTCTTCAAACTTTTTTCATGTAATTGTTAGCTAGAGGAAAGGTCTAATTTCAAATTTCAGCTCCAAATCTTAAACAGTTAATTTTCTATGGCAGTTTGAAGTGTTTGATGACAGCTCAATCAAAGATGAAGTGGCACTTTCAACGATTTCTAATTTCAACTACAACTCTCTGCAACAAAGTCTGATCAGTGTAAATGCAGCATATAACCAGGAGAAAACTTCATTTCCAAATTGAAGATTCCAATTTTGTGCAAACGATCATCAAAATCCTGACATGGCAATGAAAATTCTGAATTAAGCCACTTTAGAGGGATATTTCATTGGTTTTCCTGCTTCAAGGGCATGGGCAACTACAAATGATAATCTTGATTTATCATGCTGTTTAGTCAGAATGAAATGTGAAAACTCTTCTACAAGTTCCCACTCGAAAAGTTACTAGGTATAGAAATTGGACAAAACGCATATTTGTGCAGTTTAAGCAGATTTTGAAAAACTATTTTTGCAAAGTTTGGTATGAACGATCCCAAATTGATTTGTCATATATTGATAAATACCAACTGAAGTTTGCTGAGAAGCAATATCGTCAATGATTCCATTTGCTAGTCAGTGATTTCACCTTTTGAAAATACCTCAGACACCAAAATGGCTGATATGGGCCATCTTCAGTGGCTTCAAAAAGTACCGGTCAGTAATGTCAGAGTCCTGAGAATTTTTCAATGAATTATCTTCCATTGAAAATAATTTTGTGTCTCAAATGGAATTATAACCCATGCATTAAAATATTTTGAATTGCCTTTTTCTTCCAAAACTAGTAATGTTGAGGAAGCTCTCTTCAACATGAGCAAACTTAAAATCTCATAAAGTCATCACTGATTATGATAAAAGCAACAGCATTGGTCACCTTCAATGGTTAGAAGACTGAGATCGATCCTAAATCCTAAATTCAGGGTCACTGTGAAATTTTTTTGGGGGGTTATATATGTTATAAGCTCAGGCTTTGATATCAGTGATATCCATGTCAAAGGCTGAGGCTTTACCAGCAAAATTGTCTGATACACCTAATGGATCGTTCCCATACAAAATCTGGTTTGATGAGTCCTTATAGCTAATGGGTTTACTTGATGGTAGTTACATTACGTAATTACACCCCCCCCTTCAACGAATTCATGATGACCCTTCATTTATGAGATATAACAGTCTTCTAACCATTGAAGGTAAGTGATACTTTGCTGTCATCAAAATGAACGATGATTTTATGAGATTTTAAGTTTGCTCTTGCTGAAGAGAATGTCTTTAATATTACTAGTTTCAGAAGAAAAAGGCAATTTAAAATATCTTGATGTATGGATTATAATTCCATTTGAGACTTGAAATTCTTTTCAACAGAAGATAATAGAGTATATTTATTCATTGAAAATTCTCAGGACTCTGACATTACTTACGGGTACTTTTTGCAGCCACTGAAGATGACCGGTATCATCCATTTTGGTATGTCTGAGGAATTTTCAAAAGGTAAAATCACTGACTAGAAGGTAGAATTAATTGACGATATTGCCTCTTGGCAAACTCCAGTTGGTATATATCAATATATGACAAATCAATTTGGAATCACCATACCAAAATTTGGAGAGTGTTTTTTCAAATCAGCTAAAACTTGGCAAATATGCGTCTTGTGCAATTTCCATGCTAGTTATCTTTCGAGTGGGAACTCGTAGAAGAGTTTTCATATTTTATTCTGACTATAAACATCATGATAAATCAAGATTATCATTTGTAGTTAATTTGCCCATGCTATTGAAGCTGGAAAACAAAATGATTGAAAATCCCTCTAAAGTGGCTTAATTCAGAATTTTTCATTATATACCATGTCAGGATTTTGACGAGCATCTGCACAAAATTGGAATCATCAATTGATACATGATTTTTTCTCCTGATTATATGCTGCATTTACAATGCTTTTCACTAATCAGACTTTGTTGCTGAGTGTTGTAGTTGACATTAGGAAGTGATGAAAGTGCCACTTCATCTTTGATTGAGCTGTCATCAAAAACTTCAACTTACCATAGAAATTATAAACCATAAGATATGAAGCTGAAATTTGAAATTTGACCTTTCCTGAAAGTAACAATAGACAGAATCCACTAAGGTTTGTTTATACCCATTTCAAGTCATGTGATCAATCCCTTGATAAAACATCTTTTGAATTCTCTGACATATTTCATGCCATGCAAAGTTGTGCCGTGAGTGCAAAAAGTATCATAATACCAAAACTTCCCATGGGCATGATCACATGACTTGAAATGGGTAAAACAAATCTTAGCCGATTAGGTCTATTACATGAAAAAAGCTTGAAGATGTTTCTCAACAAGACATGACATCCATTTGCTCAAATTATATGGAATGACCCAAAAAATACTTGAAATCTGTTTACCTAAAACTGAGCACATGTTGCTTTAAAAAATTATCCAGTTGTACTTTCATTCAATGCCCTTTACCAGAATTTTGAGTACAACAGTAGACCCCAATCCCAGAAAATTCCAAGTGAAAGTATACCTCAATCACAGAAATTTACCAGTAAAGTATATCCCATTCCCAGAAGTTTCAGGCCAAAGCTACCCAAAACTGGTGCACATCCCTGTCTTACCCCATAGTGAAGTACCCCCTTAGGTGTATGACTTTCTTAGTACGAAATAATCAAAATAAACTGTAGTTATTTTTTTCTGAGTTGTCTAAGATTTCAGTAAAGACTCCTGGAATTCCGTGAAAAGACATCCTGAGATGTTTTGCTCAAAAATATTTTTTCAAAAGTTTATGCATCAAAACTTTTTGCATTTAATGTAAGTATCTGAAAAATTTTGTTTTTAGCTCCATATGCTATAGAATACTTGCAAGGAAGATAGCATATTTGCTGACTAGTCAGATGCTAAATATTCTGCAGAATGAACATTACATAATGAGGAACCACACAAAGCTGAAATGTTGAACATTTGGATAGAAGCATCAACTGAATTGAGATCGCTAATGTCTGCCATAAGATTTATGGACAGTAGTTCTTGCTATTTTAAATGCAGTGAGGTTTGTTATGTATGTTCTTAAAAGTTTCCCTCAATAAGCAATATCATGTCTTCTTTCTGTTGACAGAATCATCCTATTGGGAATGCCAAAGGAACTTTCAATCTTTGTTTCCTACTTTCACTAACAATCTGTATTAAAAAGTACTACTAAGCTTATCAGAGTGATATGGCCATGCCATACCCCCCCCCCCCTCCAGAGGATACATAACTTGCAGATGAATGGAGGTCTGCCACCACTTCTAATTACCAAAACTTGCCCTCATACCCACTTTTTGGCGGAAAACTACCCATTTTGGCAATTCTTTGCCAATTCCTGCTAAATCCACCCATGTTTAAAGAAAACTTTCTGGAAAAAAGGAAGCATTGTTTAGAGAATTAGGTGCCCAGAAACTCACCTATATTGATGACAGATTTCCATACCCTCAACATGTTATGCACCCCATATGCCTTAGCCATACTGCTTCTGGTAAATACAGTTCAAAGTACAAGAACAGTGCATGATGCGTTGCATTGCTTCCTGAATGTTGTGCTGCTAAGGTTATTTTTATTGTACTAATGCAGTACTGCACACTGAAACAAATCAGTAGATTTTGGTTGTTGTTTATACCATGTTATGGAGTTTACAAAACCATGACCGCATCTGCAACGCAATGTTGCTTTTTAGAACTTGAGATTCAAAGATTCCTTGTTTTCTTTTCGAATTTGCTTCCCTTGAGAGTCCCTGAAGTTGTCCTTTTTCAACCTCACAACTTGGAAACCCTGTTTCTGACGTTCTGTCCTGCAGATCTAGGCCTAGGCCTCCGAAGAAAAGTTCAATCTTTTCTTTTCGAATGTTTGCCTTCAAGGAAAAATTATGATTTTCAGGCATCTATGAATCATAGTAGGCCTCAGTTTGGCCTGTTGGATGATCTATTAAAGGTAGCGTACGGAACAATACTTCCTTTGCAGAATATCAGATCACGGGTATCACGGCCGTTGCCGTCCCAGGTTTCGTTAGACTTGCTCCAAGTCTCGTCCGTTCGTTATTTTACTCAGTCCGCGTGGAGCGAGCGAAGCGAGCGGAACGGGTCGGGGACTGAGTGGCTGAAATAACGAACGGACGAGACTTGGAGCAAGTCAGTGGTTTCATAAACTCTCTGCAATCATGCATACCGATGGAGAAGTGGCAAACAATTGAAAAGTTCGGCCATGATACTGCCCCAAACTCTGGCCCAGCTGTGTCATATCGGAGACCTTTTTTATGAGATATTGATTTCAAATTCAGTAGACCTTAATGATTAGACTTTAAATGCTTTTGAAATTTCAGACCAAGCAGCCTTTGAAGCCTTTAACAGCTTAAAGCACGATCTATAACTGTGTGAAATTTTCAAGTGTAAAACAGGGAAGTAAACTTTAAATATATCACTTTCTAGCCTGGTGGGTGCAATGCAATAGTAAGAGGTACACCACGCTCGTTCATACTAATTCATAGAATACCCTTTTCTCTGACTTTCTAGTTGGCGAAAGACCCCTTATCACGGAAAATATTCGAAGGTGACCCACTACAAAAGGAGTATCACTGTTCCCTAAAAAAGAAATCTGTACAGTAGAAATAATGGTTCTGAAAGAAGTTTGCGACCTTTGCTCTTGTATTGCCATTCATATTACTGATATGTTTTATTGGAAAACAGTAGCACCTTAAAACTTAAGGTATCAAATTGTTTTCAAGACAGTTGAAATTCACTATTTTTCAGGATCTCGCCTCCAACAGCATTTAACTGTTTTTAAGGTATTTTCTGGGGTAAAATGCCCCTTATTTGAGATTCTAGGTCCTAGGATTTTGTTTCAAATATACCCCTTTCTCAGGGAAATCATGGATGAGCGTAGTGTCATATTTTCATTAACATTGCACCCACCAGGCTTTTTAGCCCGGGGAGGTACTTCACTATAAAATCATACGGGGGTGTGCGCCGCAAGGATTTCTGCTACGACCCAATATCAGAAATTTGGTCCGATATGGATACCCAATCCCAGAAATTTGAAGAAGTAACAAACACAATTCGACATCGAAGGGATAAGGAATCGAGGGCTAGGAACGACAATTTTTGTCCCAAGTGGCCATTGGAACAAAGTTCTGATCTGAGCACGTTTTTAAACTAAAGAAATACTTAAAATCTTTTCACCTGAAACTGACCATGTGTTGCTCGAAGATTTATCCAGTTGTGCTTTCATTCAGCACCCATTACCAGAATTTTGAGTATAACAGTAAACCCCAATCCCAGAAAATTCCAAGTGAAACTACTAGCCCAATCACAGAAATTTTCAAGTAAAAGTATATCCCAATCCCAGAATTTTCAGGCCAAAAACTACCCAAAACTGGCGCACATCCCCGTCTTACCCCATATTGAAGTACCCCCCAGGCTTTTAGTGGGGGCTTTTAGTCGTCACAACTTCTGAATCATCGGGATAAAATCACGAAAAGATTCTAAGAATTTTTGACAAAAGATATTTATTCCTTCTGAACTTTCGAAAAATTGCCCTTGAGAAAGGTAGTTTCCCGCTAAAGAGCATTTCTTCTTGTCGTGAACGAAGAAAGGTATTCCAAAAGTGGAGGTGTACATTTCACATGCCATAAACAAGCCATGAAAACTGCATTGAATCCAATTTCAGTTATTCCGACAAGAGTGGAAAATTGAAGAATTCTTTCGACATTATTTTCACAGGGATTCCATGGCCCCCTGCCCCTCCCCCCACTACAACACCTTTGCACTAACCATAAAGATTTCAAACCAATGCTAGATAAGAGAGAGAAAAGTTGTCCCGTGGGCGATTGTTCGTTCTAGATACTCGTGTTTGACAACTAGCACATTTTAAGAATCTATCAGATTTCTTTACTTTTTGCGGTAGGAAAGGTATGCGTTACGGTCCCACGGGGGGGGGGAACTCAGCACATGCACATACGGAGAGGTAAGTCGGATATTTTTAGGTCAGAATATTGCCAAAGTGATATTTTTAGGTCCAAGTAAACGGAAATCATGTTCTTGATGTTTTTTGACTCGACCATCATTATACTGATATTTCTGGGTTCGATAAAAGGCAATCCTGACTTCTATTTGCATTGTTTCGGGATATTTTATGTTCATGTAGGTACAGGTTTCCAAGTATGAAAGTAGCTGATATTTTGGGTTGCAATGAAACTGAAGTGATATTTTTAGGTTGCCTGAAAATTTCTTGGACTGGCAAAAGATATTTATTCCTTCTTAACCCGTATGCGTATGCACTGAGTGCCCCCCCCCCCTTGGGCTAACGGTTTTCGCTCGAAGCGAAGCGTACTGTCTTCTTTCCTTATTTCTTCTGCAGAAAGATTCTAGTTGGGGGAGGGGGAGCGGGGGGGGGCACTGACGAGAACGGTGCAATTTTGTGTCAGGAGAAAGTATACGGATAGTTGGCAGATTTTCTAAAATTTTAAGACCAAAATCTTGCAAATTATAAAGATTCTCTCACTGTTAAAATAAGTTTTCAAGAAGATCACACATTGTGCTTGGGAGACATGCTGTGAGATATCACCCCCTCCTTGCCCCCTCCATATGCTTCGGAATACCATATTCCACGGTGTTCGCCACTATTCGTATTTTACCCCTGCGGAGGTCGTGAGAAGCCGCCAGTGTCAATCAATGACCATAAATTCGAACAAAAGATGTATCTATTGTCTATATGAACCAATCGCAATTCTTCTTCTTTCGACCAACCAATCAGGTTACGGAATATCATATTCGATTCTGGCGCTCAAACTAAAAAATTTCTCTCGAAAGAAAACGAAACAAAGATGGAGAAACTTTGACCCACTTGAAAGTTTCAAGGAATTCACCGCGGCTTTGCCTTGAAGAAGCCTATTTGGTGCTCAACAAAAAGAAAAAGTATTGAGGTAAAATTTACTAGTTTCTTGCTGTCTTTATTTGACATGTTATTGTTATCGTAATGCAATTGCGATAAGATGGCTGGAAGATGGCCTAATATGGATGGTTTGTTATTATGTTAGCAATCTCTTTTCTGGAGGATTTTTGTCCCTTGGGAATACCGGGCGCTCGCCACCATCTTGACCATAAAAAAAAGATTGCAAAGAAGTACTTTAGAAGCAATATTTTTCCCTTCATCTTCTTTCTGCACAGTTAATTTTTCTGTGGCTAGACGGTGCAAATTTGGCGTATTACACCAGAGAGAACAGAGCAGAAAAACAGCAGAAAATGATAAGTTTCAAACGGCGCGGACGGCGCACCGTTTAACCGTCGGACAAAACTGCAAAAATGCGAGTTCCCTATTTCAAAAACTGAAAAATATTTCAGCCATTTTTCATTAGAATAACCTACAGAATGCTTCACTGTTGCTTGTATGGAGTGGAGAGATGTGCAAAATGGTGGACGTAGGGAGGCTACTGCTGTCCGCTTCAGATTTCAAAACCCGCGCACAGAAAACTCATTCAAAACAGCAGAAAATGATCAACTTGTCCTGCTAGGCAATGAAATATTCTTTGGCCTCCCCACTCTGCAGTTTTAACAGCAAGCCTAAAATGGGCTGAAGTTGAAAAGCGCTGAGAACGGAAAGCTTTTCGTTTCTGACTGCATACGAAACACGGTCGTCAAGATGGGCAGCTGCCTCCCCTTCGCAGCAGATGTTTAAGGGTGCAATTTGAGAGCGGGCGGGTAAAGAAGAGAAATGCAGCATCAAAGCATTGGCTGTCCTTTCAGGACTTCAAAACTGAAACCAAGGAAGTTTTTCATATAAAACCTAAAAATTCACACATATAGGCCTATATCTGAAGAAACTGAGCCCTGTTGAAATTGGGTATACTGAAACATAAACTTTACTGAACTGCTTCAAGGGAAGAATCTCTCTACATGCTACCCAATTTGTTTTCCGCAATTTATTTCAATCAAGTGTTTCATCTACACGTTTTTTTTTATAAGAAACTGGTTTATAAGAAACTAGTACTAAGAAGGCCAACATTTTAAGAAACTCTAGTAGTGCTATGTCTGAGAAGTACTAAGAAACTTTTCAAAGTTAAAAGCATGGATTTTATAGCGAATAGATCATTGAACCTTCATTCTTGAGCAATATTATCAAACCATTTTTGTTTTCAACATAACAGAACACTGTTTATTCCTTTATGATGTTTTAAATATCAAGAAACATATCTGTCGCAGTGTTAGCGACCACATTGCTAATTCTGCATTCAGAAAATAAGAAACCAATTAAGATACTTTTGGTACTAAAATCGACAAAATTTCATGTGAAATTAAGAAACTTTTAGTTCTATGGCCTGATCCTAGTTTCTTATAAAAAAACGTGTATTTCATCAGTGATCCTTTTTAATTGCATCATTTGTCCACATGGGTATCACTATCAGTTTCAATATATTTCAATATTTTTGTGTTTCTTATTTCTGATCCATATCAATTCCCATTGGCAAAAATATTTGCTTCACATCAGAAATAAGACACACAAAAATATTGAAAAATAATGGAGAATATTGAAACTGATGCCCCTGTGAGTTATCCAGAAATAAAAATTATTTGTGCATGTATACACAATAGTCAATGACATATAGTGAACAGTCATAGAGAAGAAGAGGGACAACATCATCAGAGAGCAGGCATCAATTTGGTCTTTTGCGCTTTTTATTTTATATTTCAGTGCTAACTAGTTTCACCTACTAGGGCATCTTCAGAGCAACTCAATGACGATATAGACAAATTTCAAATATACCTTTTTTTGTAAGAAACTGGTTTATAAGAAACAAGTACTAAGATGGCCAAAATTTTAAGAAACTCTAGTACTATGTCTGAGAAGTAGTTAAGAAACTTTTCAAAGTTAAAAGCATAATAGATATTTTAGCTAATAGATAGTTGAACCTTTATTCTTGAGCAATGTTAACTAACCATTTGTGTTTTTAGCATAACAGAACAATGTTTATTCCTTTATGTTGTTTTAAATGTCAAGAAACATATCTGTTGCAGTGTTGGCGACCACATTGATATTTGCATTCAAAAAATAGGAAACCAATTAAGAAACTTTTAGTACTATGTCCTGATCCAAGTTTCTTAAGCGTGTACTTACAAAAATGATAAACCCTTGGAGATCAGTTGCAACAATGAAAAATATTTAGTTTACAACACAGTAAAAGAGCAAAAAAATCCAGCTAAAAAGACTGATTGCAATCAACCAAGGGAGGATAGGATGAAACTAAACTAGTTTCTCATTTGAGCATGTCATTTCACAGAAACAATGCGTTCCTCGGTTCCTCTTGCAAGCCAGTTTCTTGTAAACGAAAAGAACGTCATATTCGTCATGAACGGAATATTGATAATGTGGTGTAGTCACATTGACGTGGTCGTTCGAATGTACGTGGTCATACACATGACAGGATATGTCCGAACTTTGGTGACTCATATGGCTCATATTGCGTGTGCTTGCATCAGAATGGTAACTGCTTGTACAAAAATTGAGGTACCGGAGTGCTGCGCGAATTTCGAGAAAATTTTGTTACTTTTGTAAAATTTGTAAGAAACTAAGGATCGGGAGCTGGTACGAAGTTTCTTCCTTTTCAAGACACTTTGCTTTCGGTTTTTCTTATATTTCTAATGCCTAAAGTGCAGCGTAAGTTTATGGTTGTTTGAGGGGCTCGCAACTGACTTAGGGAAGATCTCAAAACCAGTAATTACATAATTTATACTCAAGACAATGTGAGAGCTGTGGCCAGCCATTACCGCCAAAATTGGACAACGAATGATTCAAGTCAAACGCACTATTTTTTTACCTGTAGATCAAACGAACAACTTTTCAATGTTGCTGACCAACAAAGCACTTGTTCTTCCTGCTAAAACCTCCAGTAACCTGTGGAGATTAATACTGCAATGTACTGAAGTTTCATAGCTTTATCAGTCCAGGTTGCACCTTTCTTAAAGGGGCCGGGTCACGTAATGTAAACAAACTTCTTTCGTAACGACTATTTTTGATAGGCCATGTCAGAGTGATTTTCCACTCTCTCTCTCTCTCTCTTTATGTGCCATGTCCTTTCAAGACGTGGGCGATCATGGCTTTCCACAGCTTCCTATCCTTTGTTCTTCTTAGCAGTTCTTGTTCTTTCATTCCCCCTCTTTGTCCTTCAGGTACACGTTCTGCCATCCATGTGCTCAAACTAGTCAAGTACTTTATCCGTGATCTTCCTCTGTTTTTCTTCCCTTCAATGAGTCCCGTGAGCGTTAAATTCTCCACACTTTCTTTTCTCATAACATGCCCCAAAAATTCCAACTGACGCTTTCTAATCGTTGGCAGCAGTTTCCTTTTAGTTCCTATTTTCTTTAGAACTTCTTCATTTGTAACGTGGCCTGTCCATGGAATTTTTAACATGCGCCGGTAAAACCACATTTCAGCCGCTTCAAGTTTACTCCTCATATGTGCTGAAATTGTCCAACATTCACTCGCATATAGAAGATTGGTCGTTACATAGCAGTCCAATACTGTTTTCTTTGTTTTAATTGTCATCTTTCGATTTGTCAGTACCTTACTTAATTTTTGGAAAGCATCTTTCGCTATTTCCACTACTTTTCTCAAAATGGAAGTTTTATTTTGAAGATGGACTTTTGTAGTTTGTAGAGAAAGAACCGAAACACTCATATGTTGTACGATTGCAGAGATAATGGTGGATTTTTTGGAAGTAACTTTAGTGTGGCTTCACCCCATCTACCAAAATTTGTACACAACACAATGGCCACGTGTGGAAATCAATACAGATCTATAGATGATATATTTGTATACGGTTACGTGACACAGCGCCTTTAACTTTCCAAAAATTGAGCCTACCGTACCTTATAAACTGTTTCTTATAAAACATGAGTTTGTATCATGGGGGGGGGGTGGGATTCTCGGCAAAATTTCGGGTAGGGGTGTGCCGCCGACAGTTTCAAATGTAACCGTTGGCCAGACCAATTTTTGTGAAGATGATATACCCTTGGCTAAACTAATTTCTCCGTCAAAAGTGCCATGAGTTGGAGTTTTCTAGACAACACTTGCCATATCTTCGTATTCTCTGGATCAACATTTTAAAAAGACTGGGTTTTTACAGGAATTACCGAATTTTGGCATTTCTGTGACTAAACTTGCCAAAAAAGCATTGACTACACTCGACTAAAGTTGCCAAAAATTGTGCCCTTGGCTTGACCAGAAGTCCGAAAAAGTATACCCCGTGCGGCACATACTCAAGTACCTTAACTATGAAAGAACCTCCCTCTGTGGCTTATAGTCACTCATTCTCCAAAAGGTGGCCAAAAGGTATGAGACTTTCAAAACAAAGCGATTTTCACTGATTTTTTATGGAGCTTTCATATAAACAAATGGATTCTTGCCAAAGATGTTCAAGATTTTTTTGGATTAAGATGTCCCCCCGGGAGGTAACTTAACTTGTCTATGGTACGGTGTTGTGCCATTTTTTAGGGTACCTTTTTGATGATAGTTTCCGGATTCATGGGTATGGTTTTCATCAATTTTTTGCGTCTTCCGGATTTATGGGTATAGTTCTCTGTCAGAATTCATTTATTGGTGAGCTGTTTTGGCATTCCCGGATTTATGGGTATTATTTTCTGAAATTTCTCCGGATTTATGGGTATACTTTTGAGAAATTTCTCCGGATTTATGGGTGGTGCTTTTACGATTTGAGTGGCACAATCCCGTATCTTGGAAACTCAAGTTCCCCCCCCCCCGGGGGGATGGCCCTCGTCGTTTTATATCACAAATTACAGTCCCTCTTGAAATGTTCAAAGATTGACGTAGAAAGTCTCAAAAGATTGCTTCATTTAAAAAGCAGAGCTCTTTGCTGTTTCTCGAATTTCGAAGGAAATTCTGGCACATTAATTCATTCTGTTCATAAGTTTGTGAAGGACTGATCCCAGGGTCCACGTCATTTCAACATAGCATGTCATTTAGCATCAAAGCACAAAATATAAGGCATATATGCATTATCCCAAGATTATCCTGAAGAGACCAAGGGAACCTAAACTTTCAGATTGCCAAAACTCACCCTCATCGCAAGCTCGGACTTCGGATTTGCCATCAGTCGGCCAAAAAAGTGTAGGTCCCAGGTAGACTGATTACGATGAGTCCCAAGAATCGCTGCCGAACTGCGGCCATAAATCAATCTGGGTCCCAGGCCCATGCGTGTAAATCCTATTGGCAAAAGTCGGATTTAGAGAGCTGTCATTTTCAAAGCTGGGTACAGGGGTGGAAGAATTTTTGGAGGGGTATCAAATCTTTTGGCCTAGTTTTATTGGGGTATCAAATATTTCGGAAAAAATTGTAAAATATCTGATGGGCTGTGAAATTTTTGGAATATATTTTAGACTGAAGTAAGAATTATGTATTCTTTCACAATCACAACTAAAGTATTATCTGTTTCTGCTGTGTTCACTAGGCAAGAAAGATGTTATTTGAAATAATGATGATTCTATGTTTTGATGATTCTTCCAGTTGTTCCAATTTGATTCATTTTATGTCTAGATTGTGTTTCTTAGTGTGCAAGTTAATATATCCAAGCTAAATAACTCAATATTGGGGTATAAAATCTTTTTGCTGTGTTGAAATGTGGTGTCAAATTTCATTGAATTTCGTGAATGGGGTAAGAAATTTTGCTATTTGTGTAAAAAATTCTTCCACCCACCCAGCATTTAAAATTACAGTTCCCTTGCACATACATCATAAGTCCTCTGAAGTTGGTACCATGGGGGAAAGACATGCGCAAACAAGGGAGGCTCGAAAGAAATTTTTTTCTCTTTTTCTGATGTGAGTTTGAGTTTGACTGTAGCGCAGTATTTTGGAAATTTTTTCAACTTTTTTAGCAGTAAAAACTTGTGAGGCGTCATGAAATAAGAAAATGAGGTTTATTTTCAAAAGGGGAATACTCCTCGCCATGTTTCAATCATTTCCAGGCCAGTGGCCACGCACTCCTTGTTTGTAGTTTTCCAGAGACTGAAATAGTCGGTCACACAGCGAGGCCCAAATGGGAAATGGTGTTCACTTTATTTGGAAACCTGCTTTTAGACCAAAATTTGATGCTGAAAACGAAAGTGCCGACCGATTTTTGAAAAATGGTGCCCAAAATTCCATAATGGCTACCTGAAAATTCAATATGGCTGCCATACTATTTCTTCACAAATAATACCCTTTTCCTGTAGTAAGAGTGCTGTTCAGGTTGTTTTTTTGTGCTTAAAACGTTGATAGAAACAATATTTTTAATCTTTTTTGTTAAAATTCAAAATGGCGCCTTTTAAAATCCAAGATGGCTGCCGTATTAGTTGATCCTTTTTAAAATGGTCTTACGTTCTAGATTTGTCCGGCTGTTTCTGCAAAAACCGGCAACAGAAAAGGTTTAAAAATTACGGTGTGAAAATAATTGCTCAGGAACACATACCTTTGATCAGTTACCCAAAAAATAGCATTGTAAACATGGTCCCGGGGGGAACTTAATTCTTGAAACCACTGAGCGAGTCTCCCAAATCGACCTCATCTTGTTAGGGAAACTCTATAAATTTAGGGCTTTTAGCAATGAAGCCCTTGGCATAGGTTTCACTCGTTAAAAGGGCTGATACACCTCTAACATGGACCAATATTTCCCAATTTTTCTACAAACGATGAGTTAGTCATATGGGTGAAACATCGAATTGCAGACAGGGGTCATTTTGCACATCTGAGTCGCACTGTAGTTCAACTTTAAGTGGGAGTAATTCAACCCCACCCGCTCCCCCGGGAGCACGTTTGGACAGAAACATGTTCGTGGCAATAAACAGTAAATGTTCACATACCAATATTGAAGTTTTAGAGCCCTGTCCAGTCATCTTCTTCATACTCTGATTCATCACCTTCTGATGCTGCATTGTCATTGTCTGTGTCACTCTCCTCCCCTTTTTCATATGACTGCTGCTCTCCTGCTATTCCCCTCTCTTCGCTGCTTTCAGTATCATCATTGCTCTCGATATCATCCAGCTCAGATGCTTGGAGCATTTCAGAAAAGTCCTGTTCTGCTGGCAACGCATTGCCCTCAAACCATTTTGGCCGCAGCCCCTCATCTTTTCTTTCCCATCCATAAGCTGTGGGGTCAAGCTGCTCATATCCAATATCCAGACAGTTCACCATGGAATGGGTCACCAGATTGGCTCGCTTGAACTTCATCCTTAGTGATTTAATGTCAGGAGGTAGATTTTTCGTCGATGTAAACTTTTTTTTTACTTTTGCTCTTTCCACTAAACAACATCGAATATCTGCTATCACCTGGAACTTTTTCTTTCTGAGGTCTGCTATAAACAATGTGCAACACAAAATCGACCAGTTGCTCTTCATCTGCTTCTTGAGAATGGAGACTCGAAAGAAGGTCACACGATGTTGGATCTTTTAAAAGCCTCTTGAATATACTGAATTTCGATCTCCCAAAGAAGGGCATGGTGTAGTCACATCCTGTCAATGCGTGGAAAGCTGGCAAAGATTCACAGATGCTCTCACCAAGGAATGTTGCAAGTGATTTTATGTCATGGTAGGTGACACCTTGCTTTGCTGACATGACGCCTTGCCTGAAGTAGAGGCTACTGGTGCATCTTCTTGAGACATAAAGAAGCAGTATGTATACATCAGTATCGTCAGCTACGACACATACGCCATTATGATTTGAGCTTGCATACACTGCATGGAGCGCTAATCGTGGATTAGCCTCTTTGTGACTGCTACAAAGGCTTGGTACACAATCCCAAGAATCTGTTTCTTTTGCTCTGAAGAAACATTGGCTTCCTTTGGTTACGAATAGATCTTTCTCCAGCAATGATTCCTTTGAAAGTGGGTAGTCAGCCAAAAGATGTGTTAGCTGGAGTTTGTTTTTGTCGCTTGTTAAAAATGTGTTCCATTCTTTGAGCTTTGGTAGTTTCTGACTGATATCTGATATTTTCCTCTCCTTTCCTGAATCCAAGCGTCCCTTTGACAAGCACAAAGGATCCTTGTCGTAATCATCAAAAACCACATGGATGGTATTTCCAGGAAGAGCTCTGAGATGACATGCTAACCTCTCAGCCCACGATTTAAAAGTAGGTGGATTCAAGTCATTGATTGGTATTATCCTCACTATTCGCATTGCGTCAACAATACAACATTCGATATCTTCTGGAGGGATTGCTGTTGCTTCTATAGGAGACAGTAGTTGCAGATTGTTTCTAAATAATGATTTAGAAGATCCTCTACTGTCACCTTTGTCGTTGCAAAGAGACCATGGCTTGCTTGTAATTGGCCAATGCATTATTTCGTGCAGATCTAGCTTCTTGGAATCATACTCTGCCAGTATGGCTGCAAATGACTTTCCTTCATCTTCAGGAATAGACGCTGTCTTCTTTCTTTGTACTTGGTTCTCAAACGTTATTACGGCTTGTTTCTTAATGGGATCGTGGTATGAAAGCGGAGCTCTTTCCATTGATGACTGCACAGGCAATTCGTCTGCTGCTGCGGGCTCCCTCAACGCTGCAGGTTCTTCATTTGTTATGGTGCTCTGCGTTGGTAGGGTGAAACGCTCAACGAATTGTTTCCTTGCCTCCACTCCTCGACGTTTCGTGGATTTTACATTTTCAGTCATCTCATCAGTTGCTAATACGCCATTACAGATATTGACCAGAGGCTGCTGCTGAGACCACAATTCAGGAATCCAAGAGTTCAGTCCCTCTACTATGCGCTGGACGTCTGCTTCATCTTTTTGCATTCGCTTTGAACCCAGTTCTAAATGACTTGAACTCTTTGCCTTTCTTACTTTCGTTTCAAGATGTTGTTTAAGAGCAGCGATTTAGTGACTAATTCGCATCCATCTCTCGCTTGCACCTTTGTTTTCGGTTTGCCCTGATAAACCACCTGTCTCTTTGGAAAATCTGTTTATTTTCATTTCTATAATTTGATCCATCGGAAGCTGAGAATGCTTTGCACTACCAAGTGACCCGCTGAATCCACCCTCTTCGAGATAGCTGTAGGCAGAAGGGTTGCTCTTGCTAAGTGCTCTCATGTCAGCGTAGAAGTAACTCAGGTTTCGTTCATAGTTTTGTCTATTGAGAGCGAAACTCCATGGCAAAAACTCATCTATTGCTTGCAGATAGCCTTCCCAATTTCCTATACGTTGAAAATGAATAGTGTTCAGCAGCAAATCAATCATTTCAATTAAAGAGTCCATCCAAGCAGCCATATCTCCTGTTGATGATGTATCTACCTTCATGTCAGGATGGAAAATGACTTTATTGACATTCGTCTCGGTCATATTGTTGCAGGTAGCGTCAATGGCCTCATCAAGAGTGCTGTCTTCTGCTGGGTCTTCCACTGTGAAGACATTCCCTTTGCTGGTATTTTGAGCTTGCATCTGTCTCTGTTGTTCCTTTCTTTTCTCTGTATCAGCAAGTTTTGTTCTCAGAAGGGCTTCAAAAAGTAACTTGTAATATCGAACACCTTGCTTGACATTTGATCCCTTCATTGCAGCTTTTATTGTCCCCTCAGCGCCAACACCTGCCTCTGAAAGGAGTTCAACAATTCCTGACCCTTTGAATCGACTGTATATTGTCCTTAGCATACAAATTATCACATGGAAGCCCCCCCATTCGTACGATCACCTTGTCAAAGTCGTGTCGTCCTTCACTCTCGTATTTAAACATTACTTGCAAGACTTTGCTGTATATGGCTTAATCAACTTCTAAGAAAATGTAGCTAAGATGCAGCTCCTTCATACATTTCACAGTTCTGTTCAAAATACCAAGAATCACGTTCATGTTGGTTGGCGATGCAGTGATTGCTGGTAAATATCCTACACTGAGTTTCCGTGATGGAGTATCTGTTGTCTTCTCTTGAAATCCACTCCAACCTGGAATCTGGCTCGTTGACGATGCAGCAGACTTGTAACGGCAAGTGCCGAGCACATATTCTTCTTCGAAGATAATTCATACTCCTCGTGGGTGCTATCATCTTGATTAGGAAATGTTTTGCAAGCACTTCGCTTAGAACCAATGAACTCTGGAAGTGTTACTGGCTGCGATTTGAAAGATCGGTGGTGCTTCCTAACAAAATCATAGCTAGGCTTCAAAGATACTTGGGCTCTGTCAAGTGCATCGCTTCTGATCTTATGTTGAATAAGTATTGAATTGGTGTTGTGAGTTTCATTGTAACCACTCAGCTCCTTGTTTTTCCAATCAATATTGTCAGCAACATGTGTGGTTGGCAGGCCTCTCAAGATGTTTGATGGTATGTCAGAGGAGCAATTTCTTCCCCATTCTGCCCATTTATCTTCAATGAAAACTGTTTTTGAATACGAAATGCCATGTCCAAGATGATGCAAGGTATTTACTACTGCACTAGATCCAGTTTTTCGATGCATTGTCAATGAAAGTAAAGCTTGATCAAGTGATGGCTTTGCATTTGGCATGAGAGATTCAATATTCTGAACCAGCTGCATAATTTTACTTGCTTTTGATTTAGACAGAGATACCAAACCGTTGTCATTTAGAGTGGCATTTGGTTGGACTATCCACCCAAGTAGGTTGTGAAGGTGAGTATCAACTACCCTTTTTGATTCTAGGATATCCTGTGGCGTTGGTGGCCAAGGTAAGGAGTCCTTGCGCTTGACTGATTCGTGTATGGCTTTTGCAACATTTTTAACTGCCACAGATGTTGGTATCCCTCCTCCATCTTTAGAAGCTGTGATGCAATTGGCAGTAAACTGTAAGCCAGAGGGCAAGACATACTCAGATTTTTTGCTTGAGTTCTCGGGTCGTATAAACTGCAAAGCGGAGCCAAACTTATCAAGTAGCTTTTGCTTCATGTCAATGCTTCTACTCAAAGGAAGGCCTTTGTCTGATCGTATTTGATCGTAGCAATTTCTTAGTTGTGGCAGGGAGTACACCTCTTTGCGAGCCAGAATGTGTATCTCAATAAGCTGGCAAATTTCATTGAAGGCCCATTCTTCCTCTACAGTATAGTTACTGCCAGCGTCCTTTTCTTTCGTCTTCTTCCAAACAGGGCTTCTGAATGGTTCATAACAGAGCTTTTTGTGGTAAGCAACATCTGCGGCCAAGAGAGAGCTTGTTGACAATGTCAATAAAATTCTTCTTGCCCCATCAATATACTTTTTGATTGTTGGACTTAACATGAATCTCGGCAAATTCTTTCAAAGTCTTTTCGGCTTTTTCTGTAATCGTAATAGTTTGCACATCGACGAGTCTTCCTTTTATCCTTTTGTCTTCATTACATATTATGCATCTCTTCTTGTCATCACTTTGCCAAGATGATTCATACCGATATTTTTGCCTGTCACTTCTCCTCCTTTGCTAATCCTCACTTACGTTGCATTCATTCTGATTTCCATAGGCCACAAAGGACTCTTCATTAATGCGAGTTTCATCAGTCTCAAGCAACTGATCTTGTGACACCAAGTACTGCTCTTTGAAAAATTTCCCTTTGCATGCTTTATGAGCCCATTTTTCTCCTGTAGAATTCCATTCCACCATTTGGAAAACCTTGTTGAATTCATGACCTGTCTTTGCCCATTTTCTTGCAAAAGAACTAAAATTACTCCAGTCGGATAGCCTTTCAAATTTTTTGCCACGTTTGAGGTGCTTCTTTTGAACACTTTCAAAGCAGATTTGACATGTAATAGGACCTTTGTAGACAGGTAGAGAGCAAAATTGTGGTTCAGGAAGGCCAGCTTGTGGCCTTGCATCTGTCGACTCATGCTGTGTTGACTGATCATGGCTTTCATCCATCGCAATGTTTTAGCTGTAAACTGACTGAACAATACCAAATACGTACTTGATTCGATCTTGAAGCATTACTTCGTTGATTCTTCATTTCTAGTTACATTCCAAAATTTATTATAGCTGTTTAACATCAGCTTTAGGCTGCTCGATATGTAAAGAGCAATGCACCTATAACTCAACGAAAACCAAATTACCATGACGATCACGTCAGCATCAAGTTTCCTTTCGCGCCAAAATGGGTTGTCTACTCGCCCCAGACTTCTATCGAAGCTTTTTCGTTGTTTTTTCGATCATTGTAAGTACATCGTCATTTTCTGATAAAGGAACCTGGTAGCTTTAATATCTAGTAAAGTTCTTACTTGTTTGGGTCGAATAAATTGGGGATGTAGGGGGGATATGGTGGGGAAGAGGATACAAATCTGAATGTTCCAACTTTTGAATTTGATTAGTGAGCATGTTTAATGCAGGAAAATGATTCACTGATCATTTAATCTTTAGCAAGAACCAACAATGCCAATTTGCAAAGGATCAACTAATACGGCAGCCATCTTGGATTTTAAAAGGCGCCATTTTGAATTTTAACACAAAAAATAAAAAATATTGCTTCTTTCAACATTTTAAGCACAAAAAACAACCTGAACAGCACTCTTACTACAGGAAAAGGGTATTATTTGTGAAGAAATAGTATGGCAGCCATATTGAATTTTCAGGTAGCCATTATGGAATTTTGGGCACCATTTTTCAAAAATCGGTCGGTACCATCGTTTTCAGCATCAAATTTTGGTCTAAAAGCAGGTTTCCAAATAAAGTGAACACCATTTCCCATTTGGGCCTCGCTGTGTGACCGACTAAAAGTTCAATTTACAAGAAAGGAATCCACAACCAGAAGTGGTCGCGAAGCCGCTCCTTTGGAAACCATTGCAAACAAACAAAAGGAAACCATTTATACAAACAAAAGAAAAACAATACAATTTCCCAGAATGCTTTGTAATGTTTCGTGTTGAAGGGATTTCCCTCAATATTTACATCATCAATCTTCAGTTCGACGAAGGTGACAGTACCTGCAACAGCTAGGAATATCTCGCTGAAGGAAAGAGGAAAACAAGAGGAAAGAGCAGTATTATGAGCAAAGAACAACTCTGTTATCCAAAAACTAACTTTAACTGCTGATTTAAATGAAGAAATAGTCCGACAAGAAATGAAAACAGCTTAGAATCATGCAGTGAATAAGAAGAATTTTTAATGTATCCTTGCGTAAGGCAAGTCGAAGCTTGTCCAATTGTGGAGGTTGCTGAACTTTTCCTTCAAAACGGTGAGTGTGTTGGCTCAAAGAAAATGTTCATAGACAAGCTCCCTAAAAGCTTTGCAACTTGTCACAGTTATTCCGAGCGAAAGTTCGGCACAGTTTGATGATAGATTCGAAGAAGCACAATTGAATCGCAGGGAATTCGGGCCTACTAGTAATTTCCCGTCCGGTCCGGCTCCAACATTTGTTTTCCTCGATTTTGCCTAGAAACAAAATGCAATCTCTGCTATGAAATGTGCAGTAAATTCACCAATTTTTGAATAATTTGAAATTGTAACGTTTTTATTTCTTTTCTAGATGCCTTGTTCAGAGACACAAACGTTTGTCACTGCACTTCAAGGAGATTTGGATCGGGAGTTGAAATATTTGCCCTCCCTTTCCCACATCCTGGCATCTGACGAGGTATGAATATTTGTTATGATGCGTCAACTGCCATATTTGTTTCAAACGATGATTCAGAAAAAACTATTTCGTCGTGCATTTTGCCCAGTGTTTTCTTTCTTACTTTCAAGTTATTGCATCAGATTGATGATGAATTTGTTTGTATCGGGAAACCTTCCAACAACTTTTCCACTCGACGAAAAAAATTTTCGATGAAAGCCCTTGACCCTGAAGTAGGCGTGATCAAATATAATAGACACAAGTGCACTTTGATCAGCCTGTTTTGTTCATCAGAGCTATCTCTTGTAATATTCAAGTTTCTACTTAGTCAGGGGGGGGCATGATTTTCTGTTTCTGGATGTAGTTCTCCGTGCATTTTCTGTAATTTCCTTTCAAAAAGGAAACCGAAAGTTTTTACCATGCTTTTGTAGTCGTAGGCTTCAAGGAAATGGCCTATGTTTCCATGCATAGGTTCTCTGCGCTTCCATTTTTTCCAGTCAAAGGCCTTACATCGACAACTTGTTTGTCATTTTAGGAATATGTGACAGCAAGCCAGCGGGACCAATGCTTGCAACATCTCCTCAAGTTGAGTCTCCATTTCGGCTTTGAGCCAGAAACGTTTGCCTTGGCAGCCAACTACACCGATCGCTTCCTTGGCAAAATGAAGGTAGTTTATTCAATATGCTTGTTCAACAGCTAGTTTAGTTTTTTTGTGTTGATGATTCTTACTTAAGATAGCTGTTTCTTTAGTTAAGGTTGCGAAATCACGTTTTATGAACCATCTGCTTCAAAACTGCAGCTGCACCTGATAGAATTCGGCCATATTTTCTCAGATCATGTCATATTATCCAAAACTGAATTGCATCTGATTTCTAAAAATAAGGAGCAAGTATTAAATGATAAAAAGAGAATCTGCAACATTTGAGACTTTACTTTAGGGGCAAAGTTTAGGGCACAACAAATAACTGTAACAAGTATCAGCAAACTTGTTTGAAAATATTCTGTGTCTGCTAAAATATGTGTCGGTGAAGGCAAATCAAAAACACTATTCTCTTACTGAAAGAGTCTTGGTAAAATTCAAACTATAAAGTGTCTGTTCCTGTAAATTGATGATATCCAAGTATCATTGGCAGAAACTACAGGGTAGAAGGGATGCTGTCATTGCTAAGTTTTTATGAAGGTGTTGTGGCACTGTGGTGCTATTATATGACTCTGCAGACATAACTGTCAGGCAGATAGGGTTGGTGTCAGTTTTTGGCTGTTGCCACTCGTGCCTTCAGGGACTCCATTACGTTTTCCCTTCTTCTGCAATCCCTCTGCTTGACACTAGAAAACGTGATCACCTGTTTATCAGAATGGGGGCAACCAGGGCACGAAGGAATTTTTCCCTCCTGGTGGCAAGCCAAGCACCTACCTTTCTTCTTTTACCCTTTCTTCTTTTTCCCTTTTTTGCCATCCGATTCTATCCCTTGTCATTGCCCATCTTTTCCTTCCATTCCTTAGTTTCTTTGCCTTCTTTTGACTTTCTGTCCTTTCCTTTTGCCCTTCTTCATCCTGGGAAATTTGAGCATGCAGCTATCTTCCTGGTAGCGTGCAGCTACCAAGCTACTTTGTTTTTTAGCCCTGGGGGCAACAATGGACCTCAACTAACACCATAGCTTCTAATCCTAACTTATCACAGAGTCAACCAGTGGCCACAGTTTAATTGACACAAACAAAGTGGTATAGCTGGGGATCCGGTCCCCCATCTGCAGTTGTAAGTAAGGAAATAATTGTATTAAAACAGCCATTTCACACTCATATGGAGTCTGCATACAGTATTTCATCCAAGATTGCAGATGTCAAAGTCGCACCGTAGTGAACCAAAATTGAGGCATAAGCGTCTTGTTTACCTATAACTAGCCAGTTGTCTTGTGGATGGGACTTTGCTTTACCTGCAATTTTTTAGAACATTCTGCCTATTGCTGGATTATTTTGCCTGTTCTAAATTTCACATTTGAACAAGGACCAAGATGCAATTTTTTTACTTGATGGGGCCATGGGCAAATCGGATGACTCAAGCAAAGCAAGGCAAAACCTTTAAGGGGTTCTGGGGGTACTCCCTAGGAAATTTGAGACCAAGTTCTTCAGATTTGCTTAAAACAACACCATTTTTTGTTCCTCAGTTAGCTTTACAGGTAAATCTACATTGGGATGTACATAGCCCCCCAAAAAAGAAAAAACCTAATTTACCAAAGGCCATGGTAGAATTAATAGCATTATGTTTCTGGTATGAAACAAGTTTGTTAGCTTTCCCCCAAAGAGCTTCCTAGACTAGTTAAAGGTAGAAATTGAATGATGTATACCCAACATAAGAACATGGAGTACCTATCTAATATTCTGAAATACAAAAACAATGAAAGAATGAAGATTTATACTGGAGCAACTACTGAAATTTTTGAAGGGGCCATGCCCCCTGGACCCCTCTGTATCTTGGAACAAAGTGTCCAGTATATGCATGCCTTTAAAACTTTTTGAAAATGGGATATTGCTGGTGGCAATTTTTATGTGCCACACCTTTTTTCTACCTGCAAAATGAAAATAACTACCAGCTCCTTCATGCAGATATTATTTCTTGTTGTGAAAAGCAAAACATGACTCCCACAATTCCTTGCATCAGTTGGTGACCACAAAGTTGGTAGTGGTAAAGTTTCCAGTGATGTTTTGCTAAGAGAGGTTACAATTTTGACTTTTTGAATCTGTTTGTGTCAGAGTAACAATGCCCTTTGGCTGTTTTTGGTTTTTGTCATTTGATGTCCAAGTTGAATTTCTTGAACTAACCTGGAAGCAAAAAAGTAAGGTATGGACTTGCCAGGTAATAGGAATTATGGTTCACATTTTAGTGAACCTTAGTTTAGCTCTCAGTTTCAGCTGATTACAATGGAAATTGTAATAAAGCTATCACCTTTAGAAAATGAGTTTGTTTTGTTATATGCCATCTTCAAGTTGGGTACACGTTTTTTATAAGAAACTTGGATCAGGCCATAGTAGTAAAAGTTTCTTGATTTCACATGAAATTTTGTCCATTTTAGTACTAAAAGTTTCTTAATTGGTTTCTTATTTTTTGAATGCAGAATAATAATGTAGTCGCTAACACTGCGGCAGATAAAAGGAATAAATAGTGTTCTGTTATGTTGATAGCACAAATTTTTAGATAATATTGCTCAAGAATAAAGGTTCAACAATGTATTTGCTATAATTTCCGTGCTTTTACCTTTGAAAAGTTTCTTAGTGCTTCTTAGACATAGTACTAGGGTTTCTTAAAATTTTGGCCATCTTAGTACTAGTTTCTTATAAACTAGTTAAAAAATAAAGAAACGTGTATCATAAATTTTGAACAGAAAAATTCCTTCTGCTAAAGGTAGGTCAAGTTGTTGTTTTAACACCAAGCATTGGAATTGCAGAAGTCAAGATTTTATAGTAAAGTTCGCAACCCCTTATGATGCATAAGTTAGTGCTCTGCCTTGGATGGAACCTTGTCCCCCTGACTATTCTTGCCGCAAAGTTGGAGGATTATATATTTTTCGTTTTACTAGAAACTTGCATAAGCTCATTGCTACAAGTTTCTTAATTCTTTTTTGAATGCATGACTTGTCAAGTCTCTAACACTGCTGCCAATATGTTTCTTGACATTTATAAAGTTATATAGGAATAAACAATGTTCTTTCATGCTCAAAGCATAAATGGTTGGTTAATGGCAGAGATTCGACATCTTATTTGCCATGATATTCTTGCATCAAAGTTATAAAAGTTTCTAAAAACTTTTCAGATGTAGTGCTAGAGTTTCTTGAAATTTTGATCATCTTAGTACTAGTTTCTTGTAAACCAGTGGAATGAAGAAAGGCAAAGAATCAGCTGATTTCTCTTGTTGACAAAGTTAAGACATGCCCAGCCCAATTTCCATCACAAAAATAACATGTGGTTTTGTAGATTTCAGTTTATTGTCAAATGCACACAAGAAAACAAAAGCCTGGTTTCATAAGGCTTTTAGACAAAAGCATGAAATCAAATTTAATCTGCGGTTTGAAGTATTTACAAACACCCTGTTGTGAGACATAGAATGCTATTGTATTAAAGAACAATTATGTTCCCCAGGCAACCTATTATTGTTTCACATCCCCAGTGTGTTCTTTTGTAGCAGTATTGACATGATTTAAAGACAAAAGACACAGTATGATCATCCTTTGTTCAAATGTTGGATTATTCATCTGCCTAACCTAGGTCACATGAGGGTCCTGTGGGTTAATTCCTTGCTTGTATCTATTGGTTAATCCAAACATTCACATGGTAGATTGAGAGGCTTTCATGGCCTACTGGGTAGAACCAGTGGCCTTTGATTTTGAGAGAAAAGAACTCTCAAAATAACTCAGCAGTTTACAGTTTTGGTTTCAAGTGATGCTGCCATTGTTAGAGATATATACCAAGAATATTTCTGACCCAGGAGGCTTCTTCATTTGCCAAAATAGCTGTCCAGGAAAATTCAAAGTTATCCCTGTGCAAGAGTGCGCAGTGAAGTACCTTTATCCAACCATCCTGCACCTTATTTCCAGCATATTCCATATTGCACTTCTTTGCTCTTTCAAACCCTGCTGCCTATGGCCAGCCCATATCCTTTTGGCCAAGAATCATGCATATATCCTATTTCTTGCTTGTCAAAAAAAGCACTGGATCTCTTTTGAAGAAATCATTTCCCCTCATCAAGACATAGCACTACAACCATAATGCGGACAAATTTCTGTCAGAATTCTGGGGATTTACCTTCACGATTTCTATTCCTATGAAGACTAATGGATTACTGCTTAAAGGATTTCAAGCTTTTCTCAAGGGAGAAAATAAATTCTAGTGTGTAATGCACAAGAGTTTTGGGAGTTGTCCTCGAAATCAACTTTCGAAAGTTCCACATGAAATTTTCCACACACACACACACATATATATATATATATATATATATATATATATATATATATATATATATATATATATATATATATATATATATGTATGTGTATATATATATATATATATATATATATATATATATATATATATATATATATATATATATATATATATACTTGTTTTTATTTGTCTCAAGCCCTGAAATATATATATATATATATATATATATATATATATATATATATATATATATATATATATATATATATATATATATATATATATATATATATATATATATATATACTTGTTTTTATTTGTCTCAAGCCCTGAAGAGTTGTCAAATTATTTGACATTACACCAGGAAGGTTGTCAGGTATCAAATGTAAATGCTATATGCCCTACATCTGTTTTATTTTGTTTCAGGCTCATAGCAAGTATCTGCAGTGCATTTCATTGTCAAGTCTTTATGTTGCTGCAAAAATGTCAGAAGAAGAAGAGGTACAGTAAATTGAACTAATGGAATCACCCCCCTCCATCTTATTTGCAAACATTCATGGTATATACACCACTTTAATTAAGCAGCCTCATTTTGGAAATTTGTCAAAGTCTCTCCCTATTGTTCATATGAAAATTTTGAGCGCAGATTCGGATTTAGCACCCAAATTTTAGTCTTGTGACATGTTTTTAAACTGCTAGCAATTGTGATGTTGATTTTATGACAATGTAAAGCTCAAAGATTTATAATGGATTTGACCGTCAAAAATCGTTCGGGGTGAAACTTTACACCCTGAGTCATTTTTCACGGTCAAATCCCTTATAGATTTCCAAACTTTAAATCATCATAAAATTAACACGATAACCGCTAGCAACATGAAAAACTTAGGGTTAGACTAAAGTTTGGTTGCTAAATCTGAATTTGGCCTCTAAAATTTCATATGACAGAATCTTGAATAATTTCCAAAACAAGGCTGTTAATTAAAGTGGTATATATATTATACAGACTTTTTCTTGAGCAAACTTGTTAGCATGTGTGAACATTAAATGCAGGATTTTGCACATAGGATTCATGCTTTGCTTTCAAGAAATTTAATCTAGGAGTAATTGAAAGCCATAGGAATTTTGAAAAAGCCTTGAATAGTGGACTCATCACAAAAAGCCTATGGACATACAATAAATTTGTGGCCTCCATGAGTTTTATTATGATGAGTCTGCTATTTGCAGTGAAAGTGGAAGCAGCGTACCATGTAAATTCAAAGATCATTTTAAAATAGATTTTATGATGGGATTACTTGCTTACCTCCGATTTGAATTTTGCTTCCGTTGGGTGGAGCGTATGAAGGATTGCATTAGGAGTTCCTCAGAAACCACAATGAATGAGAATGTTCACTGATTTGTTTATGCAGAGAATACAAAATCCAATAACAATTCAATACACCACTTTAATGAACAGCCTTGTTTTGGAAATTATTCAAAATTTTTTCATATGAAATTTTAGACCCCAAATTCGGATTTAGCACCCAAATTTTGGTCTCATGTTGCTAGAGTTTGTAGTGTTAGACTTATGGCGATGTAAAGTTTGAAAGTCTATATCTAAGGGATTTGACCATGAAAATGACTCGGGGTGTAAAGTTTCACCCCAAACGACTTTTCATGGTCAAATCCCTTATGTATAAATCTTTGAACTTTCCATTGTCATAAAATCAACATCGCAAATGCCAACAGTTTAAAACATGTAACTAGACTAAAGTTTGGTGCCAAATCCGAATCTGGGCTCAAAATTTTCATATTAACAATAGGAAGAAATTTTGGCAAATTTCCAAAACAAGGCTCCGTAAGTAAAGTGGTGTATTCTTTTTGAATATTGACAGCATGGGTGGTATGTTTCTACCGCTTTCACTGTAGGCTATTTAAAAATTTGGTATCTCAATCATTTGTTTACATAAAGAATTTCAGAAATATTTGCGGAAAAGCCACCCCTAAACTGTCATGAGATCTTCCATGCACTGCATGTCTAGCCTTTGCTGCTAGACTGAGGCTAGACCTCAAAAACTGAAGCTAAGTGCCTCAAAAAATTCAGCCAGTAAAAGTGAGAACTGATGCAATTCTCTCTAAAACTGCATCAAATTGGACATTGTTTGTACCTGTATCTTAAACTTGGTGACAATTTACCTTCTTGAAACATCTTTGGTGAACTAATCTGTAAACTTCTGACAGAGAAAGAAACCCTAAAACTACAATTTTTATGGCCAAGGACCCTAAACCAATTTAAAAAGCCAACTAAACTGTCAACCTCTTCACTTATCAGGTAAATGAGCCTGCAGTTCAGATATTGTAAAATAAGATTATTTATTGCGCTCTTGCTGCTAACAGGTATTTTATTACTTCAAGATCATAAGCATACAAGGCAGGGGGCCAGGGGGCGGCATCCCACAACTTTGGAAAAATTTTTTAAAATCATCCCCACTCGGGCAAAATTTTGCTGTTGGGCAAAAATGTTAGTAAACAATTGGGCTTGTGTAGGACAACCCTCCCCTAGATTTTTCTTTCCATACGTTTATGCTTCAGATCTTGATGTTTCTAAAATAGCAATGCAATTTTATTATTTATGTGTCATTTTTCTTGCAGTTTGTACCAATGGCATCAGATTTTGTGAATGTCAGCAGAGCGCAACTGACTGCATCAGACTTGCTGCGGATGGAAGGTCTTATGGTTCAGAAACTTGACTGGGACTTATTTGTACCAACTCCAATCCTTTTCCTGCAAAAGGTGCGTTCTCCCTTTCTTTTAAATATTTCCATCTTGGACACTTCAATGAAGTAGCAGTTGTGAGGACATTGTGAAATTCTAATTTTGAGGCTCTGTGTTGCGCTTATCCTATCTAACACCAGACTGGTGCCACCTTGTAGAGGGAAAGACCCAATCAGGAACTCCTGCTAAGTATTAAAGCCAACGCAAACTTAAGTTATTTTGACCACTTTTGGCAGATGGATGATATATCTTGTATTCTTCATCCTCATGATATTCAGGTCTGTTTTTCATTTAAATTGCTTAGCAGCACCCCTAGGGATGTACCGGATATCCATTAAGTAAGATAACATGGCACTGATTCCCAGTTTTTCAAAAATCACATTAGGGTCTGAAATCCAGTCAGATTCTAGACTGAAATCCAGCCAGCTATCAGATTCTCAAGAATTTGTCTAGAATTCAGATGATCAGCAGCGGATGGTAACACCGGCAATAAAAATGTGAATAAAGCATACAGCAGAACAAACCATATTCTATAGCAATACCATAGCATATAGTATGGCAGTACTATAGCATTTACCATTACTATAGCATATAAAATATGTACTATAGCAAAAATGCAAAATAGATCCTTATGTCAAAAATGCCAAATGTCCCTTTATGGTCTTTCTAAACAGTTAGGTTTGCTTGAAGATATTGTGTAGAAAAAGCAATTACGTCTGTGTGTTACAACAAGCTGATTTTCATTTCACAATCTATATATATACTATATATTCTTAGTGTTGTATTAGGTAGCACTAGAATTTGCTAAAGGTTTTTGTCATCATAGTACAGATTTGTTGCGAGTTTTTCATACAGATTTATGATACTAGTTTCAAATGTGTCCTCAGTTTAAAGTTTAAAGAAACCCCTCTCATAGGTACTCATTGAAATAGTCCTGCATGGATAAATCCTGTACTTCTTTAAGAAGAAGAAAATGCTGCCTTCCCTCCCCCCCCCCTTCACTGATGTATAAACATGTTTTCTTTTCATTTTTGTCATTCAACACAATCTTGGATGAATTTTGAAAATATTCTCATCAAGAAAATCTGATTTCTGCCAGTTTAACTAGCAAATTGAGTCTGGATAATTCAGCTGGATTTCATGAAAAAATCTGGTAAATCCAGTTCCAGCCAAATTCTGAAAACCCCATCCAGTACACTCCTAAGGGATCATCTCCAAATTATCGTATAGCTTTTATTTTATACGAATTGATACAAATTCAATCATATACTTGAAAAGGTGTTATACGATCTAATTCGTATAGCCGCACAAGAGATACGGATTGTATACAAATTGTTTGATTTCTATACGAATTATAATAGAAATTTGATACGAATTTGATAAAGTTTTGATACGAATTGTGTACACGAATTGCCGATACAAATTTGATATGAATTGCATACGAATCACATATGAAGCACATACGAATTCTAAAAAGTGACGATACGAATTAATTCGTATGTGGCTTATGGAATATCATATCAATATCGTATGATGCTACGAATTTCCTATACGAATTTGATACAAATATTTGGAGACGATCCTTAAGCCCCTCAATCATTGCGGACCATGCTAAGTTTTTCAAATATTTTCTGTCATTTTCCCCATCCTCCTACTAATCAGGGCCATCTTATATGGCACTGGGGAGTAGCTAATATCCTTTGAATGCCCATGACTTTAATGGGGCCCTAAAATTATTCTTTTCAGTTCTGTGACCTCCTACAATTACTTGGATCATTGTCACACGAATTTGCATGCACCATTGTTCAGCACATCCTCCCAAAGCTTCTGAGATTACTTTGTGAGAACACATTTGTACAACATAGGGTAAGACATTACTTTTTTCTGTTGTGATATCAGGTGCATGAATCACGCATTGTCCTGTGAAGCTGACTCCAGTATTTATCAGTAGAAATTGTTTATGGTTGGCCTTTGGTAATTATATTTGATTGTGTATATATAGATATACCAAGTGTCTCAAAAAAGTACCCCCTTTTTGACTGGAAATAGGATTGAAATGATAATATATTATTATTCTCCAAGTGGACAGCTAAATTTATCAATCTTCAACTTAGATTCACATACCTTGCCTTTAAAATCATCCACCAAACACCAGAGATACAAGCTTGCAAAGTCAACTTTTACATTGCACCTGAAACCAGCGTTTTTGAAAAAGGGCTTTCCCATTATTTGTATAAAGTACCTGTTTTTTAAACTTTGGCTTTAAGTTTTCCGCTTTTGAAGAATAAAAGACTCATGGACATTGCCCTGAGTAAACAAATATATATATATATACCGGGTGAGTCAGAAAAAAACGTGGAGCGTTTGTCGGACTGTGGCGTCGCATTGAGTCTTTCGATCATCGTAAACTAATTTTTTCCAAGCAGCTAACAGTCTAACTTAGATCATAAACCTTTCCCCATTGAAATCGGTCTCTTCATGCATTTGTCAAAAAAAGATTTCCTTCGTAAGGCCTTGTATGGGATTCTTGCAACCTGATGGAATCTTAAACCAAGCCTCTTCAGCAGTTTAGCCTTGCCAGAGTTGCAGGTGCACGTGGAATTATCAGGGGATACTGAGAAAGTTAAGCCTGGTTAACACTAGCTCGTTTAGGTCGCTGAGATAGTGCAGAAAGAACAAAAAGGCAGAGACTCAGAGTTTAAATCCTCTGACTTTTGGGTCTTTCTGTACAACTGGAGCGACTCAAAAGACCTACTGTGGACCAGGCCTTAGGAAATGCGTTGTCGGCAAAAAGTCCCATTGCGATTTACAGGGCGCTGATCTGCTTGAAAGGGACCTCTTCGCAAGACAAAGAAGTACGCATTCTTAATGTCTTTCAAACATATTCTTCACGTAGGACAAGTTATGCTAATGCATCCCAGGGGGGAAATACTATTCCCAAACAATTTGATTCTCCCCTGCTAATACCACGTGTACCTGTAACTCTTGCCAAAATAAAATGCAGAAGGGGCTTGGCAAAAGATTTCACCAGTTTGCGAGACTCCCATACAAGCTCTTGCGAAGAAAATCTTTTTTCAAAAATTCATCAAATGGCCGGTTTCGATGGGAAAAGGTTTATGATCTAAGTTAGACTCTTGGCTACACGCAAAACTTTAGTTCACGGCAATCGGGTGACTAAATGCGATGTCACGGTCCGCCAAACGCCCCATGTTTTTTCTGACTCACCCGGTATATATAATAAAGATATGGTAAGAATGATAAAGTTGTGCCACATCTCCAAAATAAGCGTGCATGTGCTCCTTTTCCTCTTCTTTGACACTTGGGATGGAATGCAGCACATGGATTGATTCTGAAAGGAATAATTATTTTAAGAACCATGATATCATCAAAGTACACGGTATTTACATTGTTATTGTCATGCCTTTTGAAAGCATTGAAAAATGCTCCGTTTTCATCACTTTTGAGTGTTCAGACGATGCCATTTTCAAAATCTGCTTGCGAAAATGTGGCATTTTTCTCTGAGCGGAAGGCCTATATCTGTTACATTTTTCACCATTTTCATACTGGATGAGTCGGAAAAAACGTGGGGCTATTGGCGGACTGTGACATCGCATTTAGCCACCCGATTATCACAAAATAGATTTTTCCGTGCAGCCAAGAGTCTAACTTAGACCATAAACCTTTCCCCATCGAAATCAGTCATTTAATGCATTTTTTATAAAGGATTTTCTTTGTAAGATCTTGTACCGGAATCTTGCAAACTGATTGAATCTTTCCCTGAGCCCCTTCCGCATTTTATCTTGGAAAAAGTTACAGGTAAACGTGGTATTATCAGGGGAGAATAAAATAATTAGGAAGTAGTATTTTCTCCCTTTGGATGTCTTATCATAACTTGCCTTGCTCGGAGAATACGTTTGAAAGATATCAATAATGTGCACTTCTTTGTCTTGCGAAGAAGTTTCTTTCACGCAGATAAACGCGCTGTAAATGACAATGGGACGTCATAGAGACAAAAATTTGTCCTAAAGCCTGATTCACAGAGTCGTGCAGAAGACCCAAAAGACAAGGGATTCAAACTCTGATTCTTTGTATTTTGGTTCTTTCTGCACAATCATAGCGACCTAAACGACCTAGTGTGAACCAGGCTTAACTTTTTCAGCATCCCCTGACAATACAACGTGTACCTGCAACTCTGGCAAGGCTAAAATGCTGAAGGTAATTGGTCAAAGGCTTCACCAGTTTGCAAGTTTTCCATACAGGGTCTTACGAAGAAAATATTTTTTAACAAATGCATAAAATGACCGATTTCGATGGGGAAAGGTTTATGATCTGAGTTAGACTCTTGGCTGCACGGAAAAATTTAGTTGTCGATAATCAAATGGCTAAATGTGGTGTCACAGTCCGCCAAACACCCCACGTTTTTTCTGACTCACCTGGTAACGTGCCGGCATCTTGTGAACACAGTCTTGGGCATATTGCAATTTTTGCATTCTGTTTCTATATATAACTTGTGTGATATTTTTTGTATTCCTGCGCTTTATAGGGATCAATTCTTGCGTTGGCATTGCTGCAGTATGAGATAGCGCCACTGAGTACATCATTGTCTAATGCATTGGATGATATCATCAAAGTACTCAAGGTATTTACATTTTTTATTATATATATATCTTGCCTTTTCTTATCAAATCCTAAACGACTCCTACAAGTGAGTGGCCGAGTGAGTGGCTGCGGGATGAGTGGCCGAGTGGCTTATACAGTCTTCGTCAGGTGACTGAAGTTAAGCTTGGTCGAGTGAGGTCAGATTCTGGATGGGTGACCTCTGAGGCCTGACCTCGCAACTCACCTCGCCGTCCTTCGGAAGGGACGTTAAACTAGGGGTCCCATGCCTGGATGCTGCATGCACAGTGGGCCTAAATTAGCTTTCAGTAGCTAGAAATCCTGACAAGCCCGCTCAAAACAAATTGAAACAAACAAACAAAACAACGACAATGGAGAAGCCCATTCTGTGGGGCAACGACAGCACAGTGGGCATGTATTAGGAGATTTCGCAAAAACTGATTTTTAAAACCATATTATCCATTGTGATATTCTGCAATCCCAGTGAGTGCATCATTAAATAGAAAAGACAAAATGCATTTATCTTTTGCCAGTGAAGAAATATTGCAGTTTGAATTCGCTAAAATATAGAAATCTTTCTACTTTGATGTAATGATGTAATTCTTCATTTTTTGGATATTCATTCATAAAGCCAAAGAAAATCATTTTAAAACTTAATTTTTGTGTTCAATTTAATGTTATGATTGTTCACATCCTTTTAGAATAGGATTCCAGTCAGAATTTCTTTGTTTTGTGCCCAATTTAGGCATAGAAATGCAGATTGATAAGAAAAATTTATGTGTGCTAGGGATAGAATTTGCCATATATTTGTAAGTAGGCTCTCAAGGCCCAAATTTCATCCATATTAACCATATATGATTCTGAATCAATGAATTATCAGCTTTGAGATGAGCTTAACCAAAGATGAGCCCAATTTAGGCCTTTTTGATAATTCAGTAAAACAGGAAATCAGTCCCTTTGGATTCTTGAAACGCCTGTAGCAAAAAAGCTGCAAGGTCGCCAGTATATCATTTAAACCATCAAGTCACCCTGATTCTGAATTTAAACTTCATTTCTTTTTAGATTGTGTACTTTGTTGATTATAAGCTATTCATTGTACCGGAAAGACATACTTTTTGCAAGTCTTTGGGTCATAGGTGCATATGTTTCTCAAAGATTTATTGCAGATTTGAAATTAGGCGGAGTCTCAGATGACATGTAGTTTATAACTTCTGACTTTTTTTCTAATGCGAAGGTTGCCCAACTCCCAAAAGAGCAATTCATTGTTGCTGAGGGTGTAATGTCAAAAAATTCCCAGAAACAATTGCCGGTTTTGTAGCTGAATAAAGCATCCATACTTTAGTTGCCAATCTTTGATAAGATGTTTATTTGAATTATTGAAACAGTTTCTGCAACAATATGCCTTACAGAATCTAGCTATATTTAGTATATACATGTGAAATGTCCTCGTGATTCCCTATTTATGCCCACTGTGAACAGTATTAGAGGTTAGTGGCTTGTAGATTGGATCATAGGTGTCAAATCTTTGCAAAACATCAAAGATAGAAATAGTATAAACACAGTGCCCCACTGCCTGTAACCGTTTAAAGTTTTTCTTTTCTTGGAACAAGTAGCTTTCTGCATTGCTTAAAGGGTAGATGCATTTGCCATTTTCAATTTGTAAAAAGACATTAAACCAGAGAAGGCAAGTAAACATGCAGCAGTGAAAGCAGGCCTAAATTCCCCTTAATAGTTCTACTTAGAAACGGGTTTTGTTTTGATTGATTCCGTTTCTACAGATAAAAGTTATGAATCAAGTCTAAAGATGAGACGTATCAAGGATTATTTCCTCAGCTGGCGTTATAACAACAAAGATGTCTGAATTCTTCATTTTTAGACTGTGTTCACACGATGCCGGCACATTTTGAAACAGTGAAAAATGTTACGGATAGGCCTCCCGTTCATACGAAAACGGCACATTTTTTGCCGGCAGATTTTGAAAATGGTAGATTTTGAAAACGGAACTCTAACCGACACATTTTGGAAACAGCATCGTGTAAACACCTGAAAATGATGAAAACAGAACATTTTTGGACGCTTTTGGAACGAGGCTGATTGATTCTTAGGGTGTAGGCACACTTCTTTAGCATCGAAGTCTTGCAACGAGTTTTTGCCGTCTAGATTCCTACCGTTTTCAAATCGTTATGGTATCGTGCGAACGCTAGCTCAAATTTTGCAGCCGTCACATTTTTCATCGTTTTCAAAATGTGCTTGCATCGTGTGAACGCAGTCTTAATGTAATCTGTTTTTGTTCATAGGTCGATTATGGTGATTTCATGCATTGTCTTGGGCTGGTACAAGATTTCATGGACCGCCAAGCAACATTTCCTCACAAAAAGTTTAAATCAAGGAAGAGAAGAAAGAGTTCAAGATCAAACAGCTTGCATATTTTGCCGACCATCTATGAAAGCACAAATGATATGGACCAGGAGAATGTTGAAATCTGTAATGATGTATTTGATGATTCTGCTTCCGAAGAGGTATATAATTGATTTAAGTTATTGTCCACAAAAAGTACCTGATTGGCTGGATTGTATCAACTGTATTACTTTAAGGGCAGAAATTTTAAATAGGAAACTTTCGTGTTTTGTGGACAAAATTTAGTAAAGGCTCCTGAGATTTCTTTAAGGGCATCGACATACCTGAAAATTCGCCCGGGCGAGGTCAAAAATATAAACTGTTGCACTCAACAGTTTCGACGCATCCGACTTCATTGTGTAGCTAAAGAAAGAATGGATTTCCGGGTGTTTCTTTAGCTTGTTTATAGCGGCTACGAGATATAGCTATGCCCAGTCCCTTTAAAATATAGAACCAAATATTTAGACTCATGACATAGTCCGAGTTATCACAATGACAACAGCAATGACAACAACAACAACGTCCTTTATTTTGCTTTATTTAGCCTCCGATATTTTGCTTTCTAAAAACAACTTGCTTGCATTTTGCTAAAGCTGAAATATCGAAATTTTCGCTGTCTTACGAGCACTAGAAACATATATAGGTAATTTCAACCTTGTAAAGTTTCATGGTTGCAAAATCAGTAATTTTGCAACCATTAGATTTTTATAGAGTTGAATTTACCGATACTTCATGTTTTGGCAAGACAGCAAGAAAAAGCATAAAAATACTTCGATCTTTCGCCATTTAACCAAAGTTTGAATCATTCAAATCTGTGAAGTACTCTTGATTTTGTAAATTTTCGAAAATGGCAGCTTTTTTCTGGCTCACCCTGTAGATTTTGCCAAACGCTCAAGCTTTACACCTCACCCAACGTTCATAAAAGCTGGAAAAATTACTTCATTTATTTATTACTTTATTTAAAGTAAGCTGGCTTGACAGATTTCTAGATATTCAAAGCTATATATACTTACTATGCTTACTATGAGTGCCGCGTTCGTTTAAAGTCCCTTTGAAAGGACGAAAAGTCATATGACCCTAATCAACACCACTTATAAGAAATTGGCTCAAAATTCGAGTTATTAGGCCCTAAAGATTAGGTAACCGATGTGAGTAGCAACATCATTATTTCTCTTAGTGGAAGTCTTTCATTGTTCTCGGTAGTCTATCTCTATGGAGTCATTATAGTTTAAGTATATTTGCTCAGAACTCCATGATGGTGTGGTTTTCTATGTCACACTGTCTCATTTGATTAAACGTATGAGTCAGCACGATAGCAGATTAGTCCGTGAATACTGCGCACTGATTTGAAAAGCAAAGAAATTTGCAGCTCGACAGCCAGTGAGCAAGCCTTATCTGAGATCTGTGTATCATTTTGAAGCCTGTCCAAAGGCTGGCAGCTGGAAAACGTAGCCCAGCTTTCGTGTGTGTATATGTCAAGAATTTTGGAGAACATTAGATTATGGCTTTGGCAAAACTCAGTCCTTTGTATACCTTCATAGACTTATTTCTGTATTTGGTTTTATTTTCAGATGGAAGATCAGACGCATTCTGACAACGCGGTTTGGCTTGACAACAAACAAGAATTCCCTGATATTTTCGACTCTCTCCCAACACCAATTCGTAAACCATACAAAAAAGGCAAGGTGTCCTTAAGTTCATCCAAACAATCCAAAGGCCAAGGGGACAAACCTCTGTACAGCACAATTGTAAAAACAGCTTGCAGCAGTATAGCATATGTGTACAGTGACCAATCTTTTCAGCTGTGTCATGAAGCAATTGCTTTCTAAGCTGTGGGACCAGGTTAGTTTAGAGTAGTATTATGTATGGTTTTACTATAAATTTGATCAATAGTAAGAGTAAAGAATGATTATGTCGTTAATTGCTGATTTAAAGTTCGTTTCCGAAAACCACGTTTTGAGCTTGGCATCAGTTGTGAATAGACAAGTTATGCAAACATTGTTTTGCGTCCACTGCAGATCAAGTGATTGTTTGGGCTTATGACAATGAGTCTCTACGGTAAACCTTGCTCAACAGGGACTCATAACGAAACAGTGAAAAAGCTGGCCCTATTCCCTGCATTCATCAAGGAAATTATGATGGAATCACGGCTTCGAATCTCAATCCCGCGGGAGTGTTTTCAATTTTTCAATCGAATCGAAAATTCCATCACATTTACACCGTAACAATCGTAATCCACAAATCTCGTAATCTGATTGGTACTATAGGAATCGCGGACTTTGGGCCTAAACAGGGCCAAGTTTTTCAGAGTGATACGAGTCTTTGTTGACCAAAGCACAATCTTCAAGCACAGGGAAACAATAGACTTATCGTCATAAGTGGAGTGATTCTCCGCTTGGAGAAACTTGCTTTTCGTAAAAGTTAAGAAATTCATACCATGAAAAGCGTGGTACTGGTAACTGTATCAACAGATAAAGATGCTGTTTCCAAGTGTATGGTCACTTGACTTGATGAGGTTGAAACAACGTTACCTGCATTCGTATTTCAGCGTCTGAAATGTTCAGTCATTGTTTTGTAGGAGAGCATTGCTTTTCTGCGAAATTGACTGAGAAGTCATGTGTTTAGTAAGATCTGTATTTTGTCACAACTTGCCTGAGAATAAACAAAGTCGGCTAAGGTTTGTTTACGCCCATTTCAGGTCATGTGATCAATTTCTTGATAAAAATTCATTCGATTTCTCTCACATACTTCGTGCCATGCAGAATTGTGCCATGAATCCAAACAGTAGCAAATACTAGAACTTTCCAAGAGTATGGTCACACGACTTGAGATGGGTAAAACTTACCTAGCCGATTAGATCTTTTTGTGGTCTTCCAAAATACCAGGAAATTTGAGAAAGTAGCCAGACATCCTACAGATTTTTGAGCGGCTTAGGGAGTGGTCACTTTTAAACCTGGGTACGAGGGCGGAGGATAATTGCGCACAATTAGAGAAAATTTCATTCCCCATCTTGAACATAGAAATAGTTTTCGTACCCCATCATCTTTAAGCAAAATGGTTTATTACCCCATCCAGAAGTCCTTTGCATAAAACATAGATCTATGGAAAGATACCAAGTTGTCCCAGGCGATTTTCGTTCCGTTGAAGTGATTCTTCATTCCAGATGGTTGTTAATTTTCGTTTCAATCTTTTGATCAATGACTTCATCCAAAGCTAAATAGTTTCGTACCTCATTAAAATTGCTCTTAATATTTTCGTACCCCCACAAAATAGATGAAAAAAGTTTCATGCCCCTTCCAAAAATCCTCCGCCCTGGTACCCAGAATTTAAAATGGCCGCTCCCTTACCTAGGCAGCTTCCAAAGCAGAAAGCTCCAAGAACTTTGTTTTGCTTCGTTCTTGACTGCATGTTTCTCTTTTGGCCATGTCGCAAAATATTGCTTTCAACCATAGTTAAGCACAAAAATTTCTTAAGAAAAGTTTTTGAAAAGGTTCTAAATCATTTTCCGCTTGTCACAAGGAAGGAATATTAGGCCAAGTTGCCAAACAGACAAACAGTTCGCTTGCCAAGAAAACCTCAAAGTTTTGACGGCAAAGTCTTCTTGTTTGGCCAGAGCTTAATGCCTGTGCTGTTTGAATTTGAGCTGTAGCGGTATTAACCTATAGCCGATGTCAAAATTACATTTTACAATATAAAAATACGAAAGCTATACCAACCAGGAAAGCCTTTGTTTGCAAAATGCTGTGGTTTTTCACCGAGATTTAGAGAAATATCAATACGGTCTAAATGAAAAGTAATTGTATATTGTAGTAATGAGTTGCGTAATCCGTATAAATGTAGATTTAGGAGCTACCATGTAGACAACCTTATTTTGATATTTATCTCATTAGAAGGAGATCTTTGAAAGGAGATCGTGTAGGCCAGCCAGCTATCGATCATTGGCTTTTCTGGTCAACCTCAGCCTACAAAATTGCCATTTTGCACCCCACAAAACACCTCCCTTCCTGTGGACCAAATATCGATAGACTTCCACGCAGGAGGCACAAAGTTAGACCCCGTTCACACGATGCCGGTAGAATTTGAAAACGGCATAAAAAAGTGCCGTTTTGGCCTCCCGTTTACACGATGCCGGAATTCTGCCGGCAGAATTTTGTTTCGGTTAGCAAAACGGCAAAGTTTGTAATTCAGCCGTTTTCAAATTCTGCCGGCATCGTGTAAACGGGAGCTTATTTTCCAAGGCGGCATAAAATTCTGCCGTTTTAAAATCGTGTAAACGGGGTCCTAAAGTGCACCGGAAGGACATTGAAGAATATTCACCTTTCGTTGCCATGACACTTGATATTTTCTGCTCGAATAAAACTGCTGTCTTTGCGAGATGAAATAGCTTATTTTACAGCTTTGGGCACCGGAGGGCGTTAGAATGCTGAGACCATTTCATGAAACCTTGTCTCTGTCTTTCTCATTAGTGGCCATGCAAAGCCCCCTTCCCTTGCCGAAACAGGGCTATTTCGTTAGTAAATTGTATTTGTCATTCTGGCAAATGTGTTTGTATAGTCATGGGTATTGGGAAACGTGGAATGTGTTATATGGGGTTATGTGTTGTTGTAAAGCATGAGACACTGCAACAAGCGCTGCCGTTTCAAGAATTGGACTGTGTAGCCATAACCGGACTCATCAGGACAAGGACTTTATTTAATGCGTACACCATGATCTTTAAGATCGAAGGTTGCCTACTAAAGAATCAGAAGCATTAGGCCTACGTTGTGCATCATCTGTGCATCGATAATATCTTTTCCCGTCTGGATTTTGAATGTCCAGATGGCGGCTTTCCCAGTTCAACTGCACCTGCACATAGCCATATTGAAATAAGTTGCAGTGCGGTTCAAGCTCCTTCAAAGGAGAAAATGCGAAGCGACCAAGTGAAGTCGATTCAGGAAAGCAGCCATCTGAAATTTTAAAATCAGGACAAGAGAAGATAATATCGATACATAGATGATTCACAAAGGTAGCCCTAATGCTTGTGATGCTTTACAACCATCCATAACCCCAAAAGTTTCAAACATTATTATCTGGGTTTTTGTGATAACTATAAACCCTGACAACTTAGAGGCCATGTCTTGAGCAGTGCCAACTCTGGAGGGAGTCAGGAACGGCAGAAATTTTCGCCCCAGTCGCTGACCTGGCAGCCAATGTAAATCAGATTCCAGCAGCTATCAGTATCGTATCATATGTGTACCTTTATGTAGGTGTTCATTTAGTATCTATTTAATTTTATAGTTTTATGTGTTGGCTATGGGGTAGACATTGTCTTTTGCTCCTCATGGTATCGTTCTTGTAGTGTTGCATAGTAGTTAGCGTATAGTAGAATGTAGCATGTATTGTAATTTTTCTATTGATACATAACCCCTCCCCCCAAGCCCCAAGAAGCACATTCGACGTTTCTATGGTGCCACAGGCAAAGTTGCAGTAGCGAGACAATGGCGAGAAAAACGCCTTTAAAGTGAATTTAGGTATCACTTAGTATGAGTGGCGACTCAGGGTATAGATTTCAATGTTATTTCATGGATATTGTAGCTAGCAAGTTGCAAAGTCAACAATTATGATTATCATTATTAATTTATTTAGGTTGGAATAATTAGATTCATCTTAGAATAATTAAGGTCACATGTCATAACTTCCATTTAGAGTTATATTGCTTCATTTTTGGTTCAGCTTTATTCGTGTATAGTTTGTAAAATTTAACCAAAAATATCCTGGAAAGTATTTATATTCTTCACTGTTATTTGGCCATGTTGAAATGGCTTGTGATTTTTTGCTAAAGTTCACGTTTTCTTAGTTAACTATCATTGTGAATACTGTAGTGGTTTGCATACACCAAACGTATTGGTTCATCGTTATTGTATATTGCTAAATAGTACCCCTCGTTTGTTGCTTTGTTTGTTTGTTGTTTAAATAGCTTGCTTGTAAATACGCTGAGTGGAACAATTGTCGTATATGAACTGTAAGAATTTTTTAAAAACACGCAAAAAAATGTAAAAATGTATATAAAAATTCGAAATTTGGAAAAAAAGAACAAAATGCAAAATTTATTTCAATCTTGTGTGATTCCTTTTTGCGTATTCTTCCAGCAGAATTGTTAAGGTGCCGTCCTTTTTTGATCCTCAGTATCTGTATAGACCATGGAGCCGGAATTTTACCATTTTTCAAGACCATTGAGCTCGGGGGGGGGGCATCTTAGTACTTTTTGTTGTACGGGGACGTGCCATTTTTTAGTGGTACCTTTGTCAAACCGTCATGGAATTATGGGTATCATTTTCACAGCTTACGGAATTTTACGTTTACGTTTTTACATTTTATGGAATTATGCGTATCCTTTTTACGAAATTTTTCATTATTTCTGGCATTACACCCCGGATATTCATCCGATTTGCGGAATTATGGCCCTAAGAATTCTTCACAATTCTCGGATTTATGGGTACCAATCTTTAGGGTAAAATGGAACGTCCCTGTCAATGATAGGTCGAGATACCCAACCCCCGAGCCATTGAGATTAACTTTTTGCCAGATTAACTTTCTGACCATCGTTTAGTGCCAATCTTTCCAAAAGAAAGTCTGTATGGGACTTCTTCGCCTGTCTTCTCGCGCAAGTCTGCTTCTTTTGCTGAAGTCAGCCTGTTTCAAAGCGCCTATTTTTTGAGCGAAAGGCAAGGCTACAGGCTTACTTTTTTTCCAGAATGACCCTTCTCCAAATGGCCAATTTTGTATCTAAAAGCAAGGCCATTTGCCAAAAAACCCGCTGTTTCTGAAAGCACATACCAGGTGAGCCAGAAAAAAGTTCCCACTTTTGAACATTCATGGCACCAAGAGTTTTCACGAATTTGAATGATTCAAATTCTAGTTAAAAGCCAAAAGATTGAAGTATTTTTGTGACTTTGCTCGCTGTCCTACCAGCAATAAAAGTATTTTTAAATTCAACTTTATAAAAATTTTACGGTTGCAAAATGACAGAAAAAGGATCTAAAACTCACTGAAAAAACTAAAACTCCTTTACCTTTTGATAAGGACTTATCAAATTGTAAGGACTGTATTCAAACCGAACAATAGGCAATGAGCGTTTTACCTCCCTTAAAAGTGTTATAAGACATCGATTTCAAACAAATACAAAAGATTTTCAATCCCATGGCAATTAATGTGCGGAGGATATGTCTCACCCATGAGAAGTTGCATTTCCTTCATTATTCTGTGCGAGGAGTCATGTATGCTTTGATCGATGTTTTAGGCCATTTTTTCAGTCATTTTGCAACCATGAAATTTTTGAAAAGTTGATTTTACCTATATTTGTAGTGCTCATTAGACAACACGAGACAAAATCACAAAAATTTTTCATCTTTAGGCTGTTAACTAGAATTGAAATCATTCAAATCTGTGAAATACTCTTGCTGTTGAATGTTTAAAAGTGGGAACTTTTTTCCGGCTCACCCGGTATTTTTCGTAATGTAGAGCCATAACCTTACTTTTTCTTAAGAATCAGGTCCTCAAAAATTAGCACTTTCTGAAAGTACCTATATTTCCTCAAAAATAAGATTAAAGCCTTTCCATTTTAGCCCAAATCATGTTCTGTGAAGCACTAGCGGCGGCGCAAATTTGCGGTTTGAAACCAGGGAGCGCCGAATTTGAAACCTTTCTTGTGCGAGGGCGCACTAAGACACCGAAATACAAGGAAGCTCTTTTCGAAAAACTTGAGAGCGGTTGGAACTAACCAAGCTCAGTTGAAGACAAAACACAACAGAAAACAAGACAGCAAAACAAGACACAGGGATCAAAACAATGTAAATAAATAATAAATCAAAACATCCGCGTCCTAATACCCTTGCTACAAAGTATCAAATGTCCATCCGACAGATTTTTGAATACAAATCATAATCATTTCTTTCGTATTTTCGGTGACCATATACCGCCAAAGATCTTCAGAATCCGATTAGATGGCGTCCTTTTTCTTTTAATTAGTTTCCCGACACAACTTTGTCCACTGACGGCTGCAGCTCTCGCTGCAGAGATCTGTAGAGTTTCTTCGAAGTTTTCATACTCTTAGCATAGTCATAATTGATTTTTTGATGAGAAAATATTCTAGAATTCATGAAGGCTTTATCTTTAAAAATTGCCTCGAATTAGCCTTTCCAGTCTTTAGCCACATTCAAATCATTTCAAATTGCTCAAAATTTCTATCTCCTTGAAGTCAAAACAATGCCGTAAATCCCCGTATAAGCCGCCCGGGCGCTAATCTAATTTTTGAGCCTCAAAGGGGGTGCTTATTCTAGCCTGCCTGCAGTCCCTACTGTTTGTTTCCCTTGAGTTGAAATTTCCCATTGAACTCAAAGGAAACAGTAGGGGCTGCATGCAGGCTAGCTTATTTAGGCAGGGCACTTATTCGAGTAGGGCGCTTATTTGATTTTTCTGGATGTCAAATCAATTCAAGCAACGACAAAAAAATAAAACAGTGAAAATAAAGAGTGACAAGAATGAAAGCCAGAACAAACTTTCATGTTAACATCCAGCGGCATTCCGGGCCACAAGAAAGGATAATACTCTACAGTGAAAATACGGCATGCGTTTGGCAGTATACTATTTGGACTTGCCAAATTGATGACTATGGCTGCTCATAGCTGCCAAACGCATGAAAGATGCCCCAAGCGGTCAGGCCCAAAAGATTATGGAGATACCCATCATGCCTTGCTGTTAACCTAAGTTTATTAGATAAATTCTCACTTCATTTCTACTCTTTTTTGTCTAACTGCACTCTCCGTTCCTGTTAAGACTGAAACCTAGATCTCAGGAACTCGTTTAGGCTAAAAAGCTCTAAAGTATCAAATGTCTGTCCGACAGATTTTTGAATCAAAAATTAGAACCATTTCTTACGTATTTTCGGTGACCATGTACCGCCAAAGATCTTTCAGAAACCAATATATGGCGCCCTTTTTCTTTTCATTACTTTCCCGACACAAGCTTTGTCAATTGACGGCTGCAGCTCTCGCTGCAGAGACCTGTAGAGATTCTTCGAAGTTTTCACACTCTTAGCGTAGTCATGGTTGATTCTTTGATGAGAAAATATTTTAAGATTCATGAAGGCTTTATCTATAAAGATTGCTTGGAGTAAACCTTTCCAGTCTTTAGCCACGTTCAAATCACTTCAAATTGTTCGAAATTTCTATCTCCGTAAAATCAAAACAATGCGTAAATCCTGCAATAAGCGCCCGGGCGCATATTTGAGCTTCAAGGGGGGTGCTTATTCAAACAGAATGCTTATTCGAGCGGGCACTTATTTGATTCTCTGAATGTCAAAGGAAAGTAAAAATAAAGAGTAACAAGAGCGAAAACTAGAACAAACTTACTTGTTTATTTCTACCCTTATTTAGCTAACTCCATTCTCCGTTCCTGTAAGACTCTCCGTTCCGTACCTAACTCTCAGAAACTCGTTTCGACTAAAATTTCGAAGAAGCGCCCGTTTCTTAAGGTGAAAAGTTCAATCTACATCTTGGACAAAATATTTGGAAAAAATGATATTATTGCTGACTATTTCAGTTCTCCATCTCTTCATATTTCCACCACCCCCTTTTACCATCAAAATAATGTTGGTTGGGATCTTGAAGCAGAAAACCGTCTAGGCAACATTGTCTCTGAGGTAAAAGAGGGTGGTTCATTAAAATTGTAAAATTTTTCGTTGTTCCAATATATTTTGGCCGGGATTGTAGTCTTAGGTTTTGATGTGAAATTAGAATATAGGGTCACACGAAATAGACTGGCTACAAACGAGTCCCAGTTACTTCTCATCAAAACGAGAGAACCCTCTCCACTATCACAATGGTCAAAACGAGGCATGAAAATTTCGATTGAGTTGCATTAGGCTTTAGAGCTTTGACCATTGTTGTTGAGCATTCGAAAACTCCACCATAGATGTAGGAACCAGGGGGTACTGTGGGCAAGTGCCCCCCTAAAAATTTGCGATAAAAAAGAAGCTCCATTTTTATTCTTAGAAAGTGTCCCCCTTTTCCTAAGGAAAACACTGCCTTCGAAGGGTCGTGCCCCCTTCCTACGTCCCTGAATTCCACGTAATGAATAAACAGATCGTTCGATTTAAACTCTCTTTTGGAATAGCTAGAAGGTCTATTCAGATTTAACGCCATTTTTCACAATTTACCAGAAAGAATTGGTCATTCGAATATTGTTTTCTACTTGGAAAAAGTGCCTTTTTCATTATTTCTTCAAGCAGCCTAAGGTAGTTTCGGGACGCTGACAAGCAAATCTCACCAACCAGTGTCCTGATCCTTCTTTCGATACACCTCGCCATTCTTCAGCTAGGAATTACAGCGAGTTAGCGACTTTCCTCTAGAGAAACATAGCAGGTTTGACCGAGCGTGGACTCGAACCACTAACCAGTGGTCATCAGTTGCAAGAGGCACAGAATATTCCGTGCAAGAGCTTTGTAAGGCGACTTCGCTTGAAAAAAACAAAGCGGCGACACAGGGAAGGAAAAATTTCGGCAATCATCTATGATAAACCTTGTATAATTTTCGACAGGGAAGCAAAAATTTCAACGGGATAACATGAACAAGGCTTGGGGAAATTTTTATACTCAAGCTTTGGCCGCGGTAACAAATTATCTTGGTGGATCATCCTGTTGCCTTGGCGGGGCTTCGTTGCAGCATAGTCTTTACTGGGGTGTGTAAAAAGGCTGGGACGCATAGAGAGCGGCTAAAAAGGGACGTTCACGGCAACCTGAAATCCTAATCGAAATGTTTGTCACCACTCACTCAATAATACTGGGAAAGAAACATGCCATATGTCACAAACACGAAGTCACCTCTTATTTGCCACAATTAACTCTGCTATTTTTAATTACAGCATACCGCAAACAACAGCTTGCGTTTTCTTACGAGTCTAAACCCGATAAAGCATAGTACACTTTAAATAAATCATGTCGGGCAAATTTAAGCTGGGAATGTAGGTCTTGACTTATTTGAAGAAGCCTTTTGCTTTCTTCTGTTGGAGCTTAGAGAAACGCCCTCGCATTTTGCCACTAATTGTCATCAACATTTGACCAACTCCATCCTACGTACGCAATGGTGTTCCTTCCTCCGCAGTTTTTTCATCGCTCAATGTTGAGTCATTTTGTCGCCGAATACCGAGTGAGCCAGAAAAATGTTCCTGCTTTCGAAAATTCATGGCATCGAGAGTACTTGACGAATTGAAACTATTCTTTGATGTCATGGAGTGTACGAGAACTCCCGCTAGGTTAGGCCATTGTGAAACAGGGGAGGAAAAGGGGAGGAAAAGGCACACGTCTAGAATCTAGCATCTCTTCCCACAGCCCAATATGCAAGGGCATCTTACCTCTCGGGAGCATAAGAACTAGATTTTCAAACAAATGCTTAAGTTTTTCAATCCTATGGCAATAAATATGCAAATGGCATTTCGCAACCGTGAAAAAATTGTACTCTCTTTACTATTCTGTGTGAGGCGTTTCTTTATGATTTGATTCTGTGCTTTAGGCCCTTCTTCAGGCATGTCTCAACCATGAAGTTTCGTGCAGTCAAAATATCCAGTGCACATAAAAACGCCAGAACAATTAGTGAAAGATTTACTCATCTGGCTCACCTGTACCTGGTAGAGGGTTTGTTGGGGAATCACCAATATGAGGTAAATTAGAGAAGGACTGTGCTGTTACTATTCATACAAAGAACCTTCAATTACGTATGACTGAGATGTACAAAACCAGAAATGACCTGAATCCTTCTTTCATGCAGGAAATTTTCTGTGAAAATGAAAGTCATTACAATTTGCGAAACAATGTCGAATTTGTTCAACCAAGGGTGAGATCGGTGGGTAATGGCACAGAAAGCATCAGATTTAAAGGTCCACAACTATGGCAAATGCTACCGCAAGCAATACGAAACTCGGGATCCCTTGCTCAGTTTAAAGCAAATATAAAAAATTGGAAGGGAGAAAATTGTCCATGCAGGCTGTGTCGCACTTTCATTCCGAACTTGGGCTTTTTATGATGTTTTTAAAGATTTGTTTTATTGTATACTTTGACGAATTGTAAATAGTTTTAACAACTCTGTATCTTTTATCCACACTTTGTAATATATATTTTTAGCGTTGGAATTAATTAGCTAAATATTTTAGCTATCAGTTATTTTGTTGCCAACGATAAAGAAATTGTTAAAAAAAAAAACGAGACAGGCTTTGTCCGAAGAAACGCATGGGTTACAAATTAACACTAGAGTCACAAGGAATAAGTCTATGTATGGCAAGCGAGACGAAGCAATCGCAAAAACATAAATATAGGCCAAGCAAAAAGTCTTGCACACATAGTATCTACTTCTATGCACTGCACACACATGTACCTTTTTGGCTGCACTAAGAAAGTGTCTGGATCGAACTATATTTTTATACATTCTCATTCGAGGGGTTCGATTGAGTTGCAATGGAGCTTCTATCACTATTTTGCACGTTCGAGTATTTCACAAAATGAGTAAAATATCGCTCGATTCACATTCTTATCTAAGACGCAGCGTTCCACAAAGCGGAATTTTTTGCGCGAAGCGAATTTTTTTCGAGCATACGCATATTTAGACAATGTGGCGTATGCGATGCCAGTCCCTTGTTTCCCTGTGCTCTTTGAATTGGTGATGGCGTTTAGCTCAACAGAGACTCATAATATTACTTTGAAAAACTTGATCCTATTTGGGCTCAACCTCTTGAGTTTCCTAGAATAACAATCAGATTGCAAGGTTTAGCAAAGACCAATGCTGTGAAATTCTCGACTCGAATGATGCAGTTGACTAGATTTTGAACGAAGTTCCTGCGGTAGGTAGTTGAAGAATTCTCTAGTATGATTTGCTCTTAAAAGCATGGAAAATGTGACGTCGAAAGATGTACTTTTTACATATTTAAGATGAAGAATTGCATCATGACAAAGAGAAGGAACATTAAATAACTTTACCAGTAATGACTTCATACTATACATTTCTTCCCCTTCAACTAAATTTGCCTGTCCGTCCATGTGAATTAAGATTATTTACAAAAGTGTAGTGACTTGAAACAGCAAAAATTTAACACTCACACTGTGAAACTGTTTTGAAGTGGCGCCATTCTGAGAGATGTCTGAATTTACCCTCGGCTGTGTCGATCAACCCTCTTGGTGACAAGAGCCATCATATTTCATTTGACTATATGTACTTTGCATTCACAAGGTAAAATAAAATCCCTTCTTCACATTTATACGTAGTTTCATTGATTTACTGTCTGCTTAGCGTGGTTTTTATCACATTTTCTATCTGAGGGATGAACGTTGAAAAGAGCTGAAGCAGTCGTTCAATCATGATTCGATCGATCGAATGCAGCAAAATAGGGTCAGCTTTTTCACTGTTTCATTATGAGTCCCTGTTGAGTAAGGTTCACCGCAGGGACACCAGGGACTTATCGTCCTAAGTCTAGTATGGTGCAGGCAGAGTCATATAAATGTCACAAAATACGAGGTAAATCACCAATCATAAATACCGGCCACGCTAAAAGTACTGGACAAGTAATATCTGGCTCTATGTACATAATTAACAGCACTGTAGTGTAAATTTTAACCAAAAATCACGAGTAATGAACAAATCTTCACCAAAACAAACCATTCTTGTCCAATTTCTGCATTAATCAGTTTTCTTGCATTCTCCCTTCTTTGGGTCATCTGGGTATGTTTGCTTCAGGGGTATCAAACCAAGCAACATGATATGGCGATCATAACATTTGCTCTTGCGGAACATATCATCTGTGCCATGCAAGCGATCGAGCACTCCAAGAACACCAAAGTTGTTTGTGAATCTAAGAAGTAAAGATCTGTGTTGATAAACATAGGCATAAAATCGTTGCAGACGTTCAACAGACTCCACTACACGTAAACTTGCAAACTCAAAAGTTTTCAAGTTTACGTGTAGTAGCTGCCAAGCTACTTATTATGGCAAAACATCACGTCACTTCATTGTTCGTTGTAGGGAACATCTAGAAATAAACAAGAAAGGAATAAGTATTAAAGGTGCTTCTTCATCCATTAGGGACCATATCAATGAAACTGGTCACGCCGTGTCTTTTGAAGATTTTTGTATTTCGAATTTGCAACTTAGGCCCATTGTCGCCCCAAACAAACCGAGCTTATTTTCACATTAAACATACTTACCAACCCCAGATTGTTGCTCAAATAACTTCAAAAAGGATGAAATAAGATCCTCAAAGTGTTTGTTTTTAGTTTCTCAATTTATCTTCTGCAGAATTAGCACCAGAGCAAAGGCCATTTTCCGTCGCTTAGCGTTGCCTAACCAACCGTTAAATCCATAATGGCTGCTAATGCAACCAGATTCTGGGCGCATTTGATCGAAGTGTACCAGGGTGTTCGTTCGGCTTCGTGATCAGCGTATGACGTAAGAGCACCCTGGGAACGAGGCTACCCCTTTCAACCAATCAGGAGGCGCTATGTAGAAAGCTGATGTTGTTGCTTACAGAAATGTTAAATGAAGCCTCGAGTTCTCGCAGCTGCGATGGATCTATTTTGTTTCCACAGAGGAAGATTAATACCTGAAATAGGTTTGCTTTTGCGATTTGTAGGTCGTGAAAACGTCCTATGTTATACCAATAGCTTCCTTTTCAACTTTCAAGCTCTTAAATCTGCTCTTTAAAGGACAAGTCCGGGGTTGGTATAATTTTTGATTATTCAAGAGATTACACTGTTGTGAAAGGCGTGTAGTACTTTGTTTCAATTTTTTTCGCTTTTAATCTGCGAAACTACATATTTTAATCCGCTAAGAAGTGCGAAATGACGTTATTTTCTATGACATTACGTCACGTTGACCTGAACGCGGCTGCCAAATGTGTTGATATTGTACAACTCACATTGCTAGCCTCCTTATCGCGCCTTCGCACACTAGTACAAAATATAAAATGGCGACGATATTTGGCCTAACTTCCGAGGATTCATTAACCAATTTATGAAAGTTGGAGGCATCAAAACTTTGAAAGAACTCACAACTGGTGTTCAGCAGTTCGTAAGGTTGCTTTTTAACAATAATTTATCAACCCCAGACTTGTCCTTTATACTAGATTTTGAAGCGATTTTGTTTAGTGTACGAGAACTTACGCCAGATTAGGCAATTTTGATAAGTTGGGCCCACTTTTGAGGGGTAATATATTAGTCCCTATTGATCAAGTGATATCAGGAAATCAAAGAACGTAGGGAAACAAGGGACGAAAGTCATAAGTCTATTAGACTTCTGCAACGATAGCTAGGAGCGTTCGGCTGCCTTTCAATAGCGATAACTATGCCCATGTAATCAGTCTAGGAAGTATCTAAGGCTCTGACAAAAATAGACGATTACGCTGAAGATGGCGTCGAGGAACTTCTTACCAGGATGCATTGCGTTCGAATCAGGAATCTTTACTGAATATATAGGTATTCGATCATAGAACACTATGCATCTTGGTAAAAAGTTCCTCGCCGCCATCTTTAGCCTAATCGTGTATTGAAAACTGTTGAAAACATCATAAATTCTAAACCGAAAGCGGAAAATCAATATGATAAAGATAAGAAATACTCAGTTGCTGTAGATTTACAAGAAAGCTAGACTTATGACGATGAGTCCTTTGTATCCCAGCGGTAAACCTTGCTCTACAAGGACTCATAATCAAACAGTGACAAAGCGAACCCTATTTTCTACAATTATCAACGGAATTACGATGGAATCACGGCTCAGAATCTCGAATCCCATGGGAATGTTTGCAGTTCTTCAATCGAATGTAAAATTCTAATATCGTACTCTTGGAAGCTCAGATTTTGGGCCTAAATAGGGTCAGGTATCTCAGAGTAATGCTATGAGTCTCTGTTCTAAACGCTATCATCAATTCAAAGAGCACAGGGAAACAAGGGACTCCAGGTCATAAGTCTACAAGATTGTAGCAAGCAGAAGTTTGTAGCTTAGCTTCTATGGTTCTTGGTGGAGCAATCTAATAACATCACAACTTCGAAACTAGAGGAAACTTTTAAATTGCTCCTATTCTCATAAAAAGAATCATATCAAATATGCTCTCTCTGGGATTATGCATAATTATCTACAGTTTCAACTGAGTAATTCATTTGAAAGAATATTCAATTGAAAGGAATTGAAACAATCAAAAACAAGCTGAAATGGGAGGTCGAGCTCCCTAAGAAAGCTGGAAAAAATCTGCCGCTAAGGAAACATAGAACCCGGGGGGGGGGGTACATAACATTTTGAGGGTACGGGTATGTGCCGCCCATATGGGTGGGTTTTTTTGGCCGAAATTCTCTAAACAGGGGTCCCTTTTTTGGCAGATTTCTCATAAACATGGGTGAGTTATCGAAAAATTGGCGAAAAATAGCCAAAAATGGGCCGTTTTCCACCAAAATTCATCATAAAAGTGAGTATGACAGCATATTTCAGTAATTAGAAGAGGGTACCTTTCTGAAAACCGGGCGGCAGACCCACGTCCATCCGCAAATCATGTAACCCTCGCCCCCCCCCCCGGGGACATAGAAGCCATCTTTGCTGCGACAACATTTTTGAGAGTGCTCTTTCCAGAACCAAACTATCCAAAGTGCAACGGTTACAGACAAGTACAAAGAAGCTTATGGTGAATGCCAAGTATAAGGACAGATAGACTTGCAAATGGCTCACTTTAAAGTCTTTGATCTCCTTTGCCTGAGGAGTCATGATACATAAAATTTTGCATGACCTCTGTCCCGAAAATCTTCGCCATAAGCTCACTGAAAGATCCATAATATCAGAATATAGAAGCAAAAATCATGGAGATCTGCAAATTCCCAAGGGTTGGTTAGAATAAGCAAAGCGAAGTTTCCATTTCTCTGGTGTCAAAAACTGGAATGATATCCGTCAATATCCGTGACAACATTCGAAAGAAAAATCCATAGCTCGGTTTAGAACAGGTTTTAGAGAGTATCTTCCGAATCTTTCACAGGAATAAAACAAAGCTCCTTGGTAGAGTACCAATTTGTATTATTTTTTCTCAACTAGCATTGTTTACAGGATGATGATTAATTAACGCTGAAAGGCGTCTCGTGTATAGATACTGATAAAATGAATGAAAAAATGAGGGCAATAACAATTACAGAGCAAAACATTACGTTGTCAAACAGCAAAACACCGCAAAATTTTTCTAAACAGCAAGACATTTCGGACAGTAAATAATTCGGACCAATAAAAAGAGCTTCGGGATGAAGATTCTCCGAAGTTTGAAGGGTCCGAAAGCTTTATCACCCGAAATTTCATGCATTTATCCTCAAACTTACTTGAGATGATGGAAGTCATGTGCCTCGGGTGACGGCAAGAAAGGAAAATGGTAGCCAGAATGAGAGATATTCGTGGACATGAGAGCCAATGCAAACCACAGCCATGTTGTTGCAACGTGTGAACCCATGAGAAATGGACCTAACACGATGGGGGTCAGATTCGAAAGCACATGCTCAACAGGATGGGCATAAATGGCAACGATTGAAATTGGAGCGGTCCACTCGTGATGAATCTTGTGGATATGTTTGTACAGGCGGGGATGGTGTGCCAGCCTAAAAGGAAAGAGGATTCATCATCATTATTCTTGTTATTAGTGTGGAATTCGAAGATCAACGGGCTTTTTCCATAACAAAGATGGATGCGTTAACCTCAGGGGAATACAATTCAGACTGCTAGCCTATCCGGGGGGGTTTATAAATTTTGGGCCAGGCAAAGCTACACTTCTGGCAATTTTAGTCAGGCGAAGGCCTAATTCTGGTAAGCTATGCCTAGAAATGCAACAGTTTTGCGATTTTGATCTAGAGGTGATGTACCAATCGAACGGGCAGACAATTCTTTATAATACTTTTTGATGTTGAGAATTTCAACATGCTAAAATTTTTGTTACGAGACATAAAAAGAAATGTTTCCAGTATTGTTTTTAGACTTGTTCTACTTTTAAAACAGCTAATGCAGCCTTATTGATAGAGCAAAATTATTAACCCGATAAAATGTAGGAATATCTTAAATGTTAACACCCTCTTTCAAAATTCACTTGAATTCGACATTGCTGGAGAGCAGTAGAGTGCTCGTTTCGAAGTAAACATTTTTTGCCAGTCTTGTGCCATAAATCAGGACCATATTGTCAGACAGACCCAAAAAAGATCTCAAACTCTTGAAAACTATCCTTCGTAACAACTGCCAAGATAGCACAAAACAATCTTCTTGTATGCGTGTTATACAATGTTTCATCGAAGATAAATAAATCAAGTACGAATAATAGTGTTATGAATAGAGCCTTGCTTCAAACAACGTTTCGGGTTTGAACCCGTTGTCGATTTTGTCGAGTACTCTCGAGTACCGAATAATCGTCCCCCCCCCCCCGCTTATTAATTTTTGAAAAATTTTCCAACCTCCCCGCTCTTATTCCAACCCCCCCTTTCATTAATTTTTGGAACAATGAAATGATATTAGACATAATTTCTGTATAAACGCAAGAAAAAGTCTCAAAAAGTGCATTCAACAGAACTAGAGTTCAAAAGTATATGTATCAGTAACATCACTGTTCACATAAATATATAACAGATACATGTTTACATAAGAAAAGGGCTATTTTCTTTTCTCCAAGCACCCTCCCCCCGATTATTCCAACCCCCCGATAATTGATATATCGAACCATTTCCAACCCCCCGATTATTCTCACCCCCCCCCGTTTATTCGTTACTCGAGAGTATAGTAAGATTAGCAGAACGTAGGATAACAGAAGAGTAGATTCGAAAGATTAAAATGGAATATAAGGAAAACGGATGTGACTTAAATAAAAGAATAAAAAGATACGTAAGCAATGCAAAGGGGAGGAAAGAAAGAGAAGGGGTAGGTTGAAATAACGTCATAGTAAATAATTAAATAACTATTCAAACGTAGTTTTGACATTATTCCAACCTACCCCTTCTCTTCCCTTTCCCCTCTTTTGCTTTGCGTACGTATATCTATTATTTCATTTACGGCACATCGCTTTCCCTATATTCGATTTAATCTTTCGAATCTACTCCTCTTTCATCCTGCGCTCTGCTAATCTTACTTCACTAATAGACCCTTTCACGGTAGATCGAACGGGGGATTCGAATCGAGTTTTCGAGACCACGCCGCGTGAAAGTTTGGATTTTAAAATTTTTTGGTTATCGCTACATTTTGCAAGATTTCTCTGCGTAAACAAATTGGATTGCCAAGAAAACTTCACTGGACCTACCTCAACATCCAAGGTATGTATCGTTTGTTTCCATTCTTTCTAAATTTCGTCAGAAATGCTGAGGAACCTTCGCAAACACCGGCGACTCTTTGCTCGTTTCACAAAACCGCTGCCTAGGCCCACCGACCGCCCCGAACCCTTTCCGCCATAACTTCTCTGCAAAAGTAGCCACCACCTTGATTTCCAAAATGAAGAGTCTTTATACAGCCATGATGATCCTCTGAAATTTCCACAGTTCGATCTCTCGTCGCTTTTGTAAAGTTTCCCTTTGATTTCACTCTTGCCGTGTTTCCAAGTAAGCTCACGGTCGGAAGCCGATGACAGAGAAGTTGGCTTGCAACAAGGGGTGGGGAAATCCCTCGCAACAGAGACGGGGCCCACGAACGGGGGTCAGTATGTTACTCAACGAATAACCTGAAAATCTCCCGCCAAATTTGAACTCGTTCTCCAAGTTATCAGCTGTTTACATTGTTTTTATCGATTTTATCCGGAATTAACGAAGTTTGCAGTTGTTTTTCGTACCTTTCACGAAGTGTTGAGAATATATCATGATATATGCTGATGTTTTGACAAGATGGGGAAGGAAAAGTGTTGTGTAACATGGTGTTTGAACAGGAAAGGATGTGCAGATAATTGGGAAGTCAGAAGTCATGTCGAAAAACTAATGTTTCATCGTTTTCCAAAAGACCTAGAAGCAAGACATAAATGGGAGTGCATGATTAGAAAGTCCCTTGACAATGCCAATTTCTCTGCTACTGACAACAGTGTCATTTGTTCAAACCATTTTAAAGATGGAAAGCCTACACTCCAGTCACCTTTTCCATCAGCTTTTTTAACTGAGAGTGATATGAAGTGGAAAAGTTCTCCAGTAAAGTGAAGAAAAATTGTTCGTGAGGTTGCCACTCCTGCAACAGATGTAAACATTGCAACTGCTTTAGAATGCCAGGCTCCACAATGGCAAGATAAGGTCCCAATGCACTTTGCCCAAATAACTAGGGAGAGTGATGTCAGGCTTTTTACTGGTATCAGAGATGCAGAGACATTTAAGTTTCTCTTTAATCAATTGTCTTTAGATGCAAGGCAAATGACATACTGGAGGGGTGAGAAGCTCACCAACAAGGAAGCTGCTCTAGCTATTGATAAAGGCCCCCCTCGGAAACTGTCACTGGAGCAAGAGTTCTTGTTGTCCCTGATGAAGCTGCGTCTTGGGCTGCTCACAGAAGACCTAGCATGGAGATTTAATATCAGTGCTGGTCTCACAAGCCAGATTTTCTTTACTTGGGTCAGGCTTATTTCCCTTGACCTAAAGTTTATGATAAAGTGGCCATCTTGTGTTGTTGTAAGGAAAAACCTCCCTGAAATTTTCAGAAAGCATTTTCCTAAATGTGTGTGCATTATCGATTGCACTGAGGTATTCATTGCAACACCATCAAGCCTCAACGTTCAAGCAGCCATGTGGAGTGAATACAAGCATCACTGCACAGTGAAATTGCTTATTGGTATCACCCCAAATGGTGCTATCTCATATCTGTCTGAATCGTATGGTGGAAGGTACTCAGATAGATATATTGTTCAGGACTCTGGTTTTCTTGATAAGCTACGTCCTGGGGATCAGTTGATGGCTGATAAAGGTTTCAACATTTCTGACCTCCTTGCTTATCGTCAGTGCTCCCTTTCAATGCCACCCTTTGCAAAGAATGGGGTGCAAATGTCAGAAAAACATGTGAAGAAAACATCACGTGTGGCAAATGCAAGAATTTATGTTGAAAATGCCATTGGAAGGATCAAGCAATTTAGAATTTTAAAGATGGAACTTCCAGTCACCTTCATTCCTATCATTGATGACATATTAGCATGCTGCTGTATACTGACAAATCTTTCTGAACCTTTATGTATTTAATGAGTTAAATATTGCTCTCTTCAAGTCAATACAAGTTTTCTCCTTTGAAAAATTGATCGTTTGATCACTGTTTGTTTAGGCTAGAGTTAATACTGTGTGCAAAGGATATCAATGATCACAATAATTTTCAAAACTAACAATTATTCTTAAAAAACAATAATCCACAGATTATTCACAAAATCAAATTTTGCTCTTGAAGGGCAGAGCTTGTTTTGACTTGTGTATGTTTCCAGAGCATAAAACGAAATGTTTTAGATTGTTCTCTGTTATCATTACAGGTAACAGTCATCACCAAAAACTTTGCAGGAGGCAGTCAGGTATAACACTATTTCTAACTTAGATCCATATTTGCCGTCATAACAAGTACTGGGATCATAACAAGTACTGGGATCTCTACAATCATAACAAGTACATCATAACAAGTACTGGGATCTCTACCGTAATTAATAAAACACTTGGGAAAGAACAACTTTTTGTCATCATGATTAAAATTATAAACATGGAACTTGGCAGATACAAGATACAAATGCTTAATTCATTACCATGTGGAATTAATTCTTGAACCTTTCTGAACAAACTTGTTGAAGCAAAACTTTATGAATAAACACTTAAACAACTATATCATCAAAACTTGTCTCTAAATCATTAAGCAGGCAACCTTCGCAAACACTTGCAACATCCTTACAGCAACGCTTGTGAAATGTGACTTCACAACCAAGACACTTGAAACTTTCACCTAACTTTGTTTTGACCTCATTTTTCTCCAAGCAATATGTTCCACAAATGCCACAATATTCAATCATTGAGAATCGAAGGAGGCATTTGGCAACATACTGTTTAAAGAAAATCATAAGGCTTCGTTTCATGTCATCCCAAAAATTTTCATCAAATTGAACTTCCTCATAATGTGGGGCTGAAGATATTGGATCCCACACTATGAAGAATGAACTTTTGCAACCAGTGCATCCCATTTGACCTTGGATCTGTGCATAGTATGCATGGGTTTTTTTCAAAACAATTTTGTTGTCAGTTCTTTCCATGTAGCCAAGGCCTTCCCATCCAAGACTAAATGGTGTCTCTTTCAATGAAAAAGGACACTTTATTTCCACACACCGATCAGGGCAACATTTGCATTTCATCATTCGATCTGGAGTGGCTGAAATGAATGGGAGTTGTGGACATGCAAAGATGCCACATGAAAGAAGGCGTGGACAATTATGCTCTTTCAAAGCCTCCTTGTAGAAGGAGGCTGCTGCATCACCCTCATGATCATTTCCCCATTTAACTGAGGGTAAAGTCTTCAGACTTTTGGAGGAGCCCATGATCTTCGACAAAGTAGGGGTGATTGGAACATTTCGTTTGTGGTGCAATACTTGTTCCAACTTCTTGTAAACTTCAAGATGGCATGATGCTGTTAACCTACCAATTCTTTGCGAATACCATACACTAGACTGGGATTGTTGACGTGTCATCTTCTCAAGTTCACTTAACTGGGCATCAGTTAGGACAGCCCTTGCTAAGAGGTGGTCAACTAGAGCTTCATAGGGTTCACCAGATGTTTCATTCAATACCATTTCTGCAACTTGGGGAAGGGGGAGAGGGGTAAGTCCTTCTGTATTGTCAGGTAGGCTCATCAGAACAGAAGCTGTGGGATTTTTGTTACGCAGTTCTTCAAAAAATGCCCTCTCACTAATTTTACTTGAACTGCCCAGCCTGGGGTCAAATGCTGTTTTCACATTAGAACAAATTGACCTTTTACAAAGGGATTTTCTTTCAGCATCATGTTTTTCAAAGACCATGTCTCTGACTTTGCACCCCTTGATCACTCTTGTTGATCTGTCATTGAATTTACACTTCACTTCTGTACATGTTGGGTTGGTCAGCCCCTGAGTGACAGCATATTCCACTTTATAAAGCACTCCAATGACATGATTACAACATCGTGAAAGGCCAGCAGTACAACTACAGTAGGCAGTAAGAATGTCCCCACATTTTTCAGCCAGAACCCAAACAGTATGTTCAGCACTTGATACTTTTTGAGATGGTAATACACTGCTCTTCAACAAAATTATATTTTTACCCCCATCAGTTAGTACCAATGAAACAATTTGTGCAACAAAACCACTTTTGAAATAAGAGTAGGCTTTCTTTACTTTATACTGGCCAACATAATCTGCTTCAAATGCCTTATTCTCTAGGATGTAATGAAAAATTTTCCCTAAGTCAACAGCTGGCCACGTAGTAATGTCATCTTTCCACCCTGTAGCTTTCAATGGGTCAGCCAGACCAAAACTTTCCAGCATACAATTGTACTCCTTTGAAACAGCTTTTTTCAGGTCATCATTTGTTGTTGGTTTTTCATTTTTCTCGTAACATACCAAGGCTCTTGCAGCTAAATCTCTTTTCGATCCTGTAAGAGTGTGGCCTCTTTGCCGTAGATAAAACTTCAATTCTTCAACAGAAAACTCCAAGAAATCATCATAACTAGCATTCTCCAACTGTTCCATTACTTAAACCATGTTTATAACTCGCAAAATTCCAAAGATACACTTGCCTACATTTCGTTAATTCCGGATAAAATCGATAAAAACAATGTAAACAGCTGATAACTTGGAGAACGAGTTCAAATTTGGCGGGAGATTTTCAGGTTATTCGTTGAGTAACATACTGACCCCCGTTCGTGGGCCCCGTCTCTGTTGCGAGGGATTTCCCCACCCCTTGTTGCAAGCCAACTTCTCTGTCATCGGCTTCCGACCGTGAGCTTACTTGGAAACACGGCAAGAGTGAAATCAAAGGGAAACTTTACAAAAGCGACGAGAGATCGAACTGTGGAAATTTCAGAGGATCATCATGGATGTATAAAGACTCTTCATTTTGGAAATCAAGGTGGTGGCTACTTTTGCAGAGAAGTTATGGCGGAAAGGGTTCGGGGCGGTCGGTGGGCCTAGGCAGCGGTTTTGTGAAACGAGCAAAGAGTCGCCGGTGTTTGCGAAGGTTCCTCAGCATTTCTGACGAAATTTAGAAAGAATGGAAACAAACGATACATACCTTGGATGTTGAGGTAGGTCCAGTGAAGTTTTCTTGGCAATCCAATTTGTTTACGCAGAGAAATCTTGCAAAATGTAGCGATAACCAAAAAATTTTAAAATCCAAACTTTCACGCTGCGTGGTCTCGAAAACTCGATTCGAATCCCCCGTTCGATCTACCGTGAAAGGGTCTAATGATAGTGGGCTTAAGCCCGAAACGTCACTTGAAAGAAAGCTCTGTTGATAGCACAATTACTTCTACTCATTTGTTCATTACCATAATGGGGTTATTGTAGTAACAGCTCCTTCGCAGCAGCCACATACAACGGGCACGATTAATCTTTTTGGGACATCCTGTATATCCTGGCAAAACATCTTTGATTAACCAAGTATTATTGAAAATACACCACTTTAATTGGTAGCCTCGTTTTGGAAGTTCTTCAAACTTCTTTCATATGACATTTAAGAGAACAAATTCGGATTTAGCACCCAAACTTTAGTCTAACTATGAGTTTTCATGTTGCTAGTGGCCACAGTGTTAATTTTATGGCGATGCAAAGTTTGAAAATCTGTAAGGGATTTTGACCGTGAAAATGACTCGGGGTGTAAAGTTTCACCCAGAACGATTTTTCACGGTCAAATCACTTAAAAATCTTTGAACTTTACTTTGTCATAAACTCAACATCACAATTGCCAGCAGTTTAAAAACATGTAAACATGCTAAAGTTTGGGTGCTAAATCCGAATCTGGGCTTTAAATCTTCATATGAACAATAGGAAGAAATTTTGACAAATTTCCCAAACGAGGCTGCTAAATTGAAGTGATGTATTGCAAGTTACCTGTGAGTGTAATAGAAACCAAATTCCTCAACAAGAGTGAAGACTGCGATTTCCAAGAGGACCCACTGGAAAGTTGGAAGTTCTTCAGGTGTAATTCCAACGCCACGCCATTTAAACAATGGGTAACAGGCCAATGTAAAGAGCGACCCAACAACAAACTGATTGAAGAGGCAGACTTTAATTGCCTTCTTTAACTTCTCCCATTCAACCTAAAAATATTAATAATAAGGAAAATATAAATACAGTGTCACTCCACAACAGTTCGGTGTCGATTCAAGCCCCGCTCACACTGATCCATTTGCAAAAGTTATCAGCAAAAGTTATCTGTTGTTGGCGTACGTTTTAGCATGTGAACAGGCAGGCAAAATAAAAGACAAACAATATAACAAGGACAGATTTTGTAAGGCAATAGCAGCAGTTGCTTTTGTAGACACTTAAATTCAAAGAGATTTGTGATTGCAGACAAAGGAAATTCTCTCAAGCAGAAATTCAAAACAAAGGAAGCCGCAAAGTTTCTCTGAAACCCAGGTAGCTATCTCGTTTTCTGTGCATTCCACGAATGGTTTTTAAGAGCTAACGTGAGCGCATATTGAAAGAAGGAGAATATATCTAAACATCTACCGCGGGCATTTTATTTTTGCTTTTCAGATGCTGAGAAGTAAGTGCTTTGATTGCACCCAAAAAATACGAGAATTGAATCGCCTCCAAAATCGGTTCCTATACCAAACAAGTAAAATGCCCGTGGTAGATATCTAGATATATCCTTCTTCTTTCAATATATCCTCATGTTTGCTCTTAAAAACCATTTCTAGAATGCACAACAAGCGAGATAGCTACCTGGGTTTCAGAGAAACTTCTCGGCTTTGTTTGTTTTGAATTTCTGCTTGAGGGAATTTTCTTCGTCTGCAATCGCAAATCTCTTTGAATTTAGGTGTCAATAAAAGCAACTGCTGCTATTGTCTTACAAAATCGGTCCTTGTTAAAGAACATTTGTTACTGTTTGGCTGATAAAAGTTAAGCTATAACGGGAGTACAAACAAACAAATCAACTAGGAAAGGAGTAAAACATCTCAATTTCAATCAAAATTCCGCAACGAATCATTCTGAAATGTTTCAAAATAAAGTAAGTTTTCAAAGAAAGGATATTGGCATCCTATCAATACTTCCCCTACGTTTTTCAAAGGTAGAAAGTGTTCTTTTATGAATAGACGACGTTGCTAACCCTTTAAAATATCAGCAAAACTTTCAGTGGAAGGGAAGAACCCTGTCTTTGAAAACTTACTTTATTTTGACATTGCTGGAGAACAATAGAAGTCCTGTTTTTGAAGCAACTACTTATTTTGCCCTTTTCTATGTCATAAATCAGCAACCACGCATCAGATTGACTCATACTTCCCTTCTCGACGTCCTATCTTTGCAGCGCGGCCTTCAAAAGTATAATTTTCAGGTTATCATCTTGAGAATGGAACGTATAAACTCTCAAACTCTCAGTTGCAGCCTGACCTATGCAACTGTGTAAAGATCGAGATGAGACTGAATCTACAGCTCCTCCACAGCAGTCACACAAAATGGGACACAATATTTTTGGCACACTCTGTAGAAATTCTTGATTCTCTAGAGGCTACACTCATTCTTAATACGTACTTGTTTCTGATAGCTGTAGTAAGTGGATTCACTTCTCATTACAAAGGTCTCTCGTAGAGTATTTAAATTTCATAAAATTCAACTTTACACCTTTTTTGGGTGCGATTTTTATTGATACTTTCTGAGATAATACTAGGCTCTAACATTTGAGAAACTTGCTACCAGCACTGGACCTCAGTTGCTGACAAAAGTTAGTGTACCTGAACGTATTGTTTTTCATATCAAACTCGTTATAAGGAATCCAACTCTCAAATCTATGAATAATTAAGACGCTTGTGTGCTGGAATAGCATCATATAGGAACCTTTTTCTTTTTATAAGAAAATTCAAAGCACCATTACACATTATATTCACTTAAATATTTGCACTTCTTCATTTTCAATTATTCGCTTCCGTATTACTTGCACTGACGAAGCTGATAGGGTCTTTGCAACGCACCTACTTTTTTATGTTTTAGAACATTACAATTCTCCAGCCTTTTCCCTTCTAGAAAGCTGCTCATAGACGGGCAAATTCCGTAAGAACAGTTTTTGTTCTCGCATTTCCATCATTTTTGGATGTGCTCATATTGTATTTTGGTTCCCTTCTCGACGTCCTATCTTTGCAGTGCAGCCTTAAAAGTATACATTTGCGGTTATCAGCTTAAGAATAGACCGTACTATAAGTCTCTCGAGACTCGCAAAAGTTTGGAAGTTGATATTGCTTTGTAATTTACATCCTCGAACAAAAGAATTATGCTGGCATCTTCTTGACTCGCATCTTCTTGCTAAAACAGTCCTATGACGATCGGAAACCGATCCTCTGAACGAGGGTGATGCTAACTCACAAAACACGTCTAAGACTGCGTTCACACGATGCCGGCACATTATAAAAACGATGAAAAATGTGACGATAGCAAAATTTGAGCTAGCGTTCACACGATACCGGCACAACTTGAAAAAGGTAGGAAATTTGATGGTAAAAAGTCGTTGCAGGACTTTGATGCCAAAGAAAAGTACCTACACTCTAAGAATCGACCAGTCTCGATCCAAAAGCGTCGAAAAATGTTCTGTTTACATCATTGTCGAGTGTTCATATGATGCTGTTTCAAATTTAGGCCGGTTAGGGTTCCGTTTTCAAAATCTGCCGTTTCGAAATCTGCCGGCAAAAAATGTGCCGTTTTCGTGTGAACGGGAGGCCTATCCGCCCTATCCGTCACATTTTTCACCGCTTTCAAAATGTTCCGGCATCATGTGAGCGCAGTCTAAACCTCTATCTCACCCAACAAGTAACACGTGTAGCTACTCACAGGAGTATTCTTGTCGTCCTGGATCTTGTAATTCAGCAAGAAAGCAGGCCGACCAGTTACATCAATATATATGAAGAGCCCACCAAAGAGCCAGAATACCATTGCTGGGAACACGGTTCCACCTGCGGAAGAAATTAAAACAGAGACCTTCTAGATACGGGAAGGACAACAAGACTCTCTAATAGTAAAGGGTGAGTAAATAAAAAGGCCCAGCGTTTGAAAAATACTGCCCCATGAATATCATAGCAATGATATTTAAAACTGTCTTGTTTTACTTCCGATATGTGCAATTAGGTTCGGTAATTTGCCCGGCTTTAATCGGCCATTCCTTCCCATCGACAAGAGAGATTTTCTGCAGAAAGCCCCTTTCGAAAACCTGCAAAACGAGTGAAAACAACAAACAAGATTTCCCTTAGTTCTCCTTTGTAGCAGTAATGACACTTGGATGTGTTGATATATTTTGTCCTCTCGGGAGAAAGGAATCCCACACCCCCCCCCGGAATAAATCATTCATCCTAAGGGGAGACTTTTTCATTCCCCCAAAGGATAGCACGTGTTACAGCATGCTCAAATCATCGCTGTGAGGTTCAGATGTCAGGAAAACTTGCTTGTAATTTCAACACGTTGTTTAAGGTTCCTCGAAGCAAATGTTTTTAGAAAACCCCTTGTAAAATATGAACGGCGTCACCGATTTCAGCTAGGAAAAATTCTAAAACTAACTGAACATGTTATCTATCTTAGAGGCTCTCTACTCGATTAGTTTACCTGTTGAGAGAGCTCCTACTTAAAGTAATTCCCTGCATAAAATCTATTTATCCCTTCTTTGTATCTGTTCTTAATATTGTATCAATTTTTGTATCATTGCATTAATTTTCTTTATTACCTGACTGGAGTTTCAAAAACGAGGCAATACAGAATCCCCCCATTCCTATTGGCTAATCACACATTGCCCGCGGGTTTCCCGTAGCTTTGTATAATACGATACAAGGACGCGTTTTTGTCACTACAGCAACTGCTTTGGGCCTAGGCCTGTGAGATTTGCAGTGAACTCAAACGACATGATTGTAACAAAATGTGTTTGATGAAATGCGAGTCGAGATTAGAAGATGTCAGGTAATAAAACTCGTACTAACCGGTTTTATCGTTGTACAGGAAAATATAAAGCCCTCGGTCTTAATGCACAGACCTCGCAAGCTCGGTCTGTCCTTATAAGACCTCGGGCTTTATATTTTCCTGTACAACACAAAACCGGTTAGTATGTGCATAGTAACATTTTATATATTTAGTCTTTGTAGTTTAGTTATTGTTTGTATTGTTGGTATCATAAATTGTATGCAGTGAATCTGAATATGAACCTGGAACTGAGCCGTTTAATCGGATATTGCAAAGTATCATTGCTAAGATGCTCAGGGAGCAATAGCCTTTCAAACAAACGCCAAACCTTTCTGTGATACAAATGGTAGAAAATATCACAAATTGGAAACATTATGCCAGTTATATAAGAACTCCATCGCACAAGGTTGTGCCTTTTTCAGGGTCCTTTTTGCGAAAGAATCCGGATTCATAGCTATACCGGGTGAGTCAATAAAAAGGCCCGGCGTTTGAAAAGATCCTGCTCCCTGAATATCAAAGCAATGATATTGAAAACTGTCTTGTTTTATCCCCGATATGTCAAATTAGGTTCAATAATTTACCTGGCTTTAATCGGTCATTCCTTCCCGTCAAAATAGGAGATATTCTGCAGGAAGTCCCTCTCGAAAACCTGCAAAAACGAGTGAAACCACCAAGCAAGATTTCCCTTTGTTCTCCTTCCTAGCAATAATCACTCTTGGATGTGTTCATGTATTTTGTCCTCATGGGAGAGTGGAATCCCCCTGAATACGTTATTCACACTATGGGGAAGACTTTTCAACCCGCCAAAAGGAAAGCACGTGCTAAAGCATGCTGAAAGTCATCTCTGTGAGGTAAACACATTAGGGATTCTTGCTTGTAATTCTAACACGTTATTTAAGGTTTCTCTAAGGAATTTTTCTTAGAAAATCAATCAGGTATTGCAAAATATCATGGCTTATATATACTCAGGGAGCAGTAGCCCTTTAAATGCCGGGCGTCTTTTTGACTCACCCATTAGTGTTTGACGATGTTTCACAATATCTAGGTTTATGAGTATGATATCTTGTAAAACTGCATTTAATGGTATACAGTTTGTTTTGCTGGATTTATGCGTCTACTTCTCAGAAATTTTGCAGATGCATTGATGATTCAAAGGTACCACGTGAACCTTCATAGCAGTTCACATCTGCACATTTCGGCAAACGAGTCCGCGACCCCTTGTCATGATGCTCAAGTAGTGGGGCCCTACTTGGTATCGAGCCCCATCCGCGTGACTAATCTTGCTGCAAAGTCAGAGGATCATACTACTGCGCCACGACACCTCCACGTCTGGAATGAAGGAAGGAAGGAAGGACGGAAGGACGGAAGGACGGAAGGACGGAAGGAAGGAAGGACGGAAGGAAGGGAAGCACAGATGTAGACTTGATATGACCTGATTCGTTCTTTTACTGCAGTGACTTTATCTAATTGCCCAAAGAAAGATTCATAACATCAATTTTTCATGAACATGGACTAAAGGCTACATCTTTCTCAGCCGGCGATAATTGTCGATGACATGTCTCGATATCAAATGTAAACAAGCTCGAGAATCACTCTCGAGTATTTTACGAAAAATTTTAAAAGCCACCTGAAGAAAAAATACTTTGAAATCTATTTTAAGTCGGCGAAACATTGATGTAGCATAATTGTTGGGCCTATCATAAGCAGTGCATGTCATTTTAAGTCCCATCCAAAGAACTGGGCAATGAGTTAATTGGTCACGCATTGCTCCAAATTTCAGCTTACTCAACCAAGATTAAGTTCTGTCATATAACGGGAACTGTAAACACCATTCGGCCATTCACCCTCTTCCTGATTCCTGCCCGTCAGTCACTATAAGCCGGTCGTCCATTCACCCATTGGCGTGGGAAACGCATATAAAGGACGCCATCTGCCAGCAGTGCTAACTGTTATGCAAAAACATCGCCTACGCAGAGTAAGGAATTCTTTGCAATCAGAAAAAATATGGCGAACTATTCTCAATAGCAAAAGTGCAAAAAAGTGAATATCTTGAAAATCAACTGTCGCCAAGGACAAAGCAAGTGGAGGCGGGTGGAAGTGAGACCCCTCCCCCAAGACAGCGATTTGACGGAACTTTTACTCTAACAGGTGGATTTTGTAACGTACAGGCCCATCTTCAGATATCGTTGGAGAAAATGATCCACAGAACGTGAATTTATCAACATTCGAGGAAAATTCTGATATGAATTTGGCACATACAGCATCTTTCTAGTTCATAGTCGCTAATTTTGAGGGTTCAAACGATGAATTTGAAACTAATTCAGAAATCCAGTCATCAAATAAGAATATTAGTTATCCCATGCATGATTGCAAGGTATTTTCCAAAAACTGGTGTTGTTGTTGTTGCTGTTGAAATTTTTGCTGATTTAGGCGTCGGAAAACTTTGGCCCCCCCCCCACTAAGAATCTATGGCTGGAATCGGCCGTGGCAGCTGCTACAAACTTTCAAGGAGAAATAAACCAACAATTTCAGCTTTTCACAGACTCTACTCGATTACTGGTATAAAAAAATTGAGAGCAAACAATCAAATTTAACCATCTTTCTTAACCTAAAGAAAGCGCTTGATACCGTGGGTCATGAACTACTAATAAAAAACTGGACGCATACGGTATTAGAGGCACCCTGTGGAGCTGGTTACGTTCCTAGACTGATTACGTCGTAGTTTCGCTCCTTGATAGGCTGATAATCGCTACAACTACGACTCATGATCAAGCTATTCGAAAAATCGGCCAGTTGAGGCTAGATGAGGCCAGCCTCGTAATGATTATTCCGGTTCCGCGGAATACACATAAAGCGGGTGTTCATGGTCGGCAAATTATCAAGCATGTCTTTTGATCTGCGTTGTTGTATTTTCATAGCCAGAGAGCTCCCAAGTGCCCCCGTCTCTTCATGGCATTCTTTCATGCATTCATTATGGGCTCGGAAAACAGAATCATGTTTGTGGAATCGACTTTTCGTACAGCATAGGTCGCAACGCTGATCCTCTCCCGACGAATCAGATCACAAGTAGAAGGTCCTGCGATCTGATTGGTCGCGCCATTTTTGCAGCGATTTTGGCTGGATTTTCAGTTAGTTTGATTATCAGGCCCAGATGAAGCGCAGTGGCGGCATCCAATTCAATGAACGAAGTGGAAGCTGGGACTGAGGTAGTTAGTCTAGTTACGTTCCTACTAAAATCAAAGAAAACAGTGCTGTTTTTTGAATGGCCATCGATCAAGGACAAAAAATATAACTTGGGACATTCCTCAGGGTTCTTGTCTCGGTCCGCTCCTCTTCATACTGCATTTAAACGACTTTGAATGTGCCTGCAGAACTCAAAGGCTAGTATTCATGTAGATGAAACACACATAACAATCGAATCGAATAACGCCGAGAAACTAGTTAGTGATGCCCAACAAGAATTGCTCAACCTATCTGAAGGGATGCGAATAAAACATAGTCCGAACCCACAGAAGATTGAGTACATGGTATAGGCCATCCACGCCAGACAAATGCAATGTGGGATGAGCACTATAAAAGCGTTGAAGGTAAAATCTGTGGAGGACTTTCATCACTGAGAAAACTTAGTGTATCAGTCAAAACTCTGCAATATTTACTAAGCCGTTGTTGAAAGCCACTTAAATTATGCCGATGTAATTTGGGGAAGTTTACCGGAAACAAGATTGAGGACCCTTAGGACCCTTCAGCCGTCGAGCCACTAAAACAGGGCTAAACCGATAATAAAAAATGTAAGATATAAAGATGAGTGGTCAAAAAGCTGGTTGAGCGTCGAGAATCTACTTTGATTGGATCGGTTCACTCACCAAACATGGCCATCAGAAAACGATCTTTGCCAAAAGCAAGATACACATCCTTCCATCTGTCTTCCCAGAAACTTTTTGAAGCACCCCAGAAATTCTCAAAATGCCTATGAACAAAATAAAATTAACTCAGGAAATTGAAAAAGCCTTGGAAGAGCAGAGCACAAGGAAAAAATTTGCGACACAATAGCATCGACCAGACCCAAAACGCGGAACTTAAGGAAACTGCAGACCAGCAGGTTTGCGTGAGACTGAGTTCCGCGTTATTTACTGGCGTATTAGACAAAAGTCCATAACGCAGAATTGAAAAACGCACCAAATTTTCCTGGACTGAAAAACTTGTTTTCCTTCTTTTCGCAGTGGTAATTCGATCTCCAAAACACTTTTAAAAATTTTACTTGCGTCCTTTCAGGATCGACCCATTCTTGCATGGGTGGTGGACTTTGTTTATTTTGACTTAGAGGCTGAACAGAAGGCATTGCAATTCTCAAATATTTAGTGCTTAAATGAAACAATTACCACTCAAGCTCCTGAATCAAATTAACAAAAACAAACTCTGCAAGGCAGCTCTTTAGATTTATCCTTTCTCTTTTATCATATACTCATGACTTCCAGTCTCGTCACCAGAGTGAGTTCGTCGCTCTTTCTCTACGCTGGGAAACAAGAGGCCGTTCGACGATTTGACTGGCTGTAACTCCGTTTTGCGCGGTAGCTCCGCTTTGCACGAGGTAAACGGCCGCGGCATGTCAAAATTCGACGGGAAAACACATTCTTTACCCATTTCAACCTGATGGGTTACCGATCTCTGAAATTCGGAAAATAACGAGCCATTCTATTCTTGTAGTTGCGGTGAAAGTTTCTTCGAATGTGACACTTAGGCCAATTTTAGCTAAAAACAAACCGAGGTTTTTCTCTGGATTTTGGTAAAAAAAAAACGGAGCAGTGTGAACGGGGCCTCATTTGGTAACCACTGCCATTTGATATTTCTTGTTTGTTTTTCAATTTGCTTTGAGTGGGTTCAGGATTTCTAGCAACTTAAAAGCTAATTTAGGCCCACTATGCATTCCGCGGTGAGGCATGGGACCCCTAGTTTAATGTCCCTTCCAAAGGACGGTGAGTTGAGTTGCTAGGTCAGGCCTCCGAGCAGTGGCGTAACGGACTAAAGTTACCTTTAGTTCAAAAACTAAGGGCCCCCAACCTCTAAGGGTCGCGAAGGGGCCCCCAGCAACAGTAATTCCTTTGTTATTTTCCTGTAAAGCTGATACCATAGCTATGATAAAATGACGAAGAGGCCCCATGCCTGCATGATTTCTCACTATGTCAAATCCACTAGGTTGGAAGTCATTAGCCTCAAATTTTTAACTGAACATAATCTTTGATGCCTGTCATATCATTAAACATATGTTTTAGGTAGGGGCCCCGAGCTAAAGGATCCCTACGGGCCCCGACTGCCTCCGTTACGCCACTGCCTCCGAGGCCACCCACCCGAAGTTTGACCTCAATCGACTGACCTTAACTTCAGTTACCTGAGTCTGACGAAAACTTTACGTGCCGCTCGGCCACTCACCCCGCAATACATAATACCATAATACATCAAATACACCAATTCAACCAGTGCTTACTAAAGATAGGGGAAATTTGCATTTAGGTGTCATGGCCGCCAGGCCAGATCAAATGCGCGCGCATTTTGCCGCGAATTTTGCAAGAGGTTATAAATCTTCGAAAAAGGGTAGTAACACGAAGGCATAAATCGCAAAATAAAGTAAAATGACTCGGAATATGCAGTCAATATTGTTTAGAAATGATGACAGTATCAAGATCTATTGGGATTGTCACAGAAAACTGTTGGGTTTTAAATCTGAGTGAATGTCTTTAGAGGAGAAAATGAAGTTAGGCCCATTTGTCAATGAACTTTCATTTCCCCTATCTTGGACTTGCTACAAGTCTCTCTCGCGGAAAAAACAGGACAAGGAAAAAAAGCGAGAGAGACTTGTAATACTTGGCATGCTCATTAATATTCATGAGCAATCGAACCTTGCTTCCATTTTCAAATATGACGAGGTTGTTGTCAACTGTTTCATCGAAGCTTGAGTCTCCCACTGTCAAAAAACATCGCAGAGCCTCGCTCTATTGTTTCATTGTCCTTTCTTAGCATCTAATTGGATATTGGTTTTTTATAAAAGGATGCCGACTGGACAGAATCCTGTCCAGCCAACGACCCAGGCTGCCAAGTATTACAAGTCTCTCTCGCTTTATTCCTTCTCCCGTCTTTGCCGCGAGAGAGACTTGTAGCAAGTCCACCCCTATCTTTGCTTACTATTATGTTATAAGTTGGGATGGACGCTTAAAAGGGCAGAGCTTATTTCATAAAATAAACCTTTAGCGAAGATTACATCTAAAAATTATCATTAAATTTTTGCTGAGAAGGACGAGGCTTATCGAAGAGGGGGGCGTACTAGTGAGGGTTAAACAGAGCTTTTACAGTGGTTAGTCAGTCTGATAGATTACCAAACTCGGCATATTGTGCTTACCAAGTGATAGAATTTCTGGCAGATGCAAAAATAACCAGAGCAGTGCCAAGTACAAATGCTGTCTTTTTTATTGCATCAACCAAGTCCAACTTTCCCTATGAAATCAAATCATAAATTTATCGTACTCAATAAATTACACAGACTAATAAACAGGGACAGAAAGGCACTTTTTCGGACTTTTAGTCTTGTCAAGGGTATACTTTTGGAAATTTTTGTATGGGCGAGGGTATGGCCCTTGGTAATTTCAGTCAAAGAAAGGTCAAATTTTGATAATTCTTGCATCGAAGCCCAAAATTTTGATGTTGGTTTAGAAAAGGCGAACATGAGAGACAATAGTTTTGCGTGAAAATTGTGAAAAGCATGGGTAACAGGACCCAAGCCAATCTCCCTCAGTTTCTGGCAAATTCCATCAGATATCAAAACTCTACAGTAGCAACAAAAATCTTAGGTGTTTGTATGTGTTTTCAACTAAAGAACATAGCTACAATGTCTTATTCCTGTCAAAGGGTTTTGTTTCAGCTCACTTTAATTTTTCTAACATGTTATCAAAACTTGGTTGTCAGTATCATCCATCAGGAGTATCCATTGCAGGGCACATAGACATGCAGCTCAAAACCAATGTTTGACTAGCCTGCGTGCAGACAATACCCAGGGAAAAGGTATAGTCTGCGCAACAGCGCTCAATATCAAGTATTGTATGAGTCAGCATTTCATTTCAACTGCATTTTGAATGGCCCTTTCTACTCAGCGTTTGTGTATTGTCTGCCGTAGGGTACTTAAAATTCCAGAGTATTGTGTTGTTAATGTAATTTGCTTAGAGCACAAAGGGAAGCCTGAGATTTAATCACATGATAGCAGTTCTCAAATCTGATTGCTTCCTTGTTTCGCAGGAAAGCGATATTATTGGCTGTTGCAAGAATGCATTTTCTTTTTTATCACATAAATGCTCAAGCATGCACTACACAACAGCCAGCGGCGTTGCGCAGACTATACCTTTTCCCTGGGTATAGTCTGCACGCAGGCTAATGTTTGACAGGCTAGACACTTTCAAACAATGTTACAGAATTACCCTTCCTTGGTTCTTTAGTTAGTATCATTTATATTTCTCAGTACCCGTTTTCACTATTTGTATCATCGTCTTCTGCCTTTCAAATCAAATCAAAGCCATAGCGAATTCACATCGCTGGATCAAAACATGTCTATATTACGATTTTCAGGGTACACAAATGGATGTTGTTTCGCCAGATAGCATATATTTCCTTACCCGTGAAGTGGTCATCTCATTTTTGTCTCTTGCTTTTGCCCAGTCTGGAAGTTCTGAATCAGGCACTGGGCCAGGTAACGCCATCTTGATATCTGTTTGAAGAGATGAGATATGTTCAAATAAAATGAACAATAAAGTTTTAGTCCTGTCTTATTCTTTGAAATTATAGATTCCACTGCCTCCTCTCAGGCTGCCAAGAGGATGTGTAGGACTTATGGATACAAAAGTGAGTTATGATTCATGACCAATTAAAAGATTAGTAGATAACATTAGGAACTGTGTATCATACCCAAATATCATTTCCACCATTCTTCAGTGAAATTGCATTCAAATAAATGTCTTTGGTACCATGATGTAATCACACACAGAGTCTGGGAGAAGTCTTTCACTACAACTACAACAATGAGCTTTGAAGATTTTCCACACTTGCAACAATAAAAGCAGTCTGGGATAGGACTCTGATGGTGATCATACTGTATGGAATCTGTCACTAAAAAGAGTGTTTCTCTGCGCAACCAAAAATTTTTACTGCATATCCAGCTAAAGATTCTTTACAGAGATGCAGAACTAAGTTTGGTTGCCAAGAGAATGTCTTCTATTTTTAAATTCAGTTCAGTCTCATACTTAAAAATCCCATACAAAATCCTTTCAACTAACGGCAACAAATATAAATGACAAGATACAAAGAAGAAAATGAAAAACAATAAACTTAAAACAAAATTACTAGAAATAGGAGTTTGTATCAAGTGGAATCTTGTTAAGGAGGAGCTCTCTCAATAGATAAATTGATCAAGGAGAGAGCACGCTAAAAACTCATCATTCAACTTTTGAGATCTTTCAGTAATTAGATTGTTCAATGTTGGGAAATTATGGGCTGAGTGGCCGAGTGGACAGGGTAAGTGCCTGAGTGGCTTATACAGTCTTGGTCAGGTGAATGAAATTAAACTCAGTCAAGTGAGGTCAAACTCCGGTTGGATGACCTCAAAGGGAGGCCTGACCTCACAACTCACCTAATTGCCCTTTGGAAGAGACATTAAACTAGGAGTCCCATGCCTGGATGCAGCATGCACAGTGGGCCTAAACTAGCCTTCAGTAGGTAGAAATTCTGACAAGCCCACTCAAAACAAATTGAAAACAAAACAAAAACAAAGTAATGACTGGTGTTTGGTTGATAAGAGATGCAATTTCAGATCACAACGAAAAATCATTACCAATTAGACTGTTTGCTATTTGATGGAATGCTGTTCCAGGTTTTAGCACATGCATATCTATTGATTGAAAGGCATATTGCAAAGTATCCTTATGCACCATAAAATATCACCTCTAGTAGCCTGCCATGTATCATGCTGATGAACAGATCTCAAAGGGTGTGTTTGATTAGTGCCAATTCTGAAAACGGTAGACTTGGAAGACTCAGAATTTGTGTTTTGATTGACAACCAAATTCCGAAAGCGGCAGATTTGGCAGGTTTGGAAGGCCTGCCAAACCTTCTGCTCCAACAGGCGGAAGGTTTGGCAGACTTTAGAGAGATTCTCGTTTTCATTTGCTAAACTCTGAAAACGAGGCGAATTTGCTCGTGCTGCTATGGTAATTGAGTCAGTTCAGTCTTTGTTGCCAAGCACCGGACTCATCTTCGTGTTTTTCAACTGAAAACCTTATTTTTGCCAGGATGAATCTGAAACCTGTTTTGACGAATTTTGTGTTTGATTGAGCACTGTGTTTCCGTCCCTGCGAAGTCTACCGTTTTCAGAATTTGGTAGGTTTGGAATTACCAATCAAACACGCCCAAAGTCTCAAAGAAATTGACAGCAATCATCAATCAGCCTTATGGCAACAGCATAATAAACACAAATCTTTTTAATAAGAGCCTTCTTAGGAAACTCAACTCTCAGAGCACTAAAAAATGAAACCCCAGGATTGAGAAATAGAACTTGAAAAACCATTTGCTGTAATGAAGGGAATCCTTGTTTTTAGTATCACCTGTTGCCTGTATTAGGGATACAGTTACTCACAAAGTACTTGAGTTATGCTTGGGCTTAAAAAAACTTTGTTTTGGAATGTATGGGAGGGGGCACAGGACATAAACATGAAGATCGCTATGGAACACATCAGAGACTCTGAAGAAACTTTTGAGTAGACTCTATTTTTTATATATTTATAGGATAATACAATATAATATATATATTTATAGGATAAATTTGGGATGAGATCTTTGCTCACAGTTTTCACCCAGCTGCAATTGCTTCAGCATCATTGAATGTTGATTTATCAATTTAGGGTCTACTGCTTAGCACTAAAACTATCCACTTTGCCCTTACCTACCCACTTTACTCCTACAGAATCTACTCAAAATTCTGAAGTATATTTTTAAGAAACTTCATGTACTGCCCTCCCAGACTGGAAAGTTGATATACAAGATATTGCATGCGCAGGACCATATGTGGTTTTCAACCCAAGCCACCCAGTTAGCAATAAACAAAGAATCTTTTGTTTTAATCTATTGCTCTAAACTGCAAATTTTTCCGTCTAGTCTTACTTAAGGTATCTCAACAGGGGCGGATTTAGCATAAGTTCCACGAGTTCGAGAACTTTGTCAAAATTTCATAGATTTGTCTCTGAGAATAAAATTATCATGATAATCATGAAAATGAGATTCATGATGAAAAGAATAATAAACGATTTCCAACCGGTTGCACTTCCTGGTGATTTCATTTGAATGAAATAAAAGATTTGTTGTCAGGTCGTTTTGTAAGTTTCAGCATGATACAATTGGACCACAGCGGGACCCTTTCGACCGTTCCTGAGCCTGAATCTCTCCATGTTTTGTTTGTTTGCGTAAATGTTTGGAACTGAGACCTTTACATTGTTTAGAATGTTCGGAACTGCGACATCTTTTGTTTCCTTAGTCGGGAACTGAGGCCTTATCGTTTGTTGGATGTTCGGAACTGAGACATAAGTGTCTGCTTGAGACTGAGGCTGACAATTCTGAGAAATTGCGTGAATGGCGGCAAGTTCACGAGGAAACAGACGAAGGATGAAGGTAAGATCTTCAAGTAATTCACAGCAATATGATACACCAGCAATGTTGACTACTCCACCAAATACATAGAAGGATTTAGAATATTTTTAACTGTACCTATAAACCAGGCCCCTCTTATGTGTCCGTGAGGCAAACTGTGGCTGGCTGTAAAGCTAAAGCATTTGATGAAAACGTTAGGCCTTAACGTATGTTGATGTGAGAGTGCAGCACAGGTTTTGCGGTTTCTTTATTGCAAAATTTTTTGCGAGTTGATAGTTAGTTAAGAAAGACTGGATATCATTTCAAACAAATCTAAAGGGCATTAGCTGCAATAAGTTTCCTGAGGGATTACCCCCGGACCCCCGAACTTTTCGGCTTGCTTTGCTTGATTTCGGTCTAGTCATGGGAACTCGCTCAAAAATCCGGCTAGATCCGCCCCTGCTCAACTTGCCCGCACATGATACAAACTTTCCAGTCTAGCTACCCCCCCCCCACTGGAAGAAACAGATGGGAAAGCCTACTGATGATGATGATGAAGCCTTATAGTCTTTACTGTAGACAAATGACGTTGTGTAGCCCCTTGATGTAGCAAAAACAAAGTTTCTAGTTAGGGTACTGCCTCAGAGATTTCAAGAAACTTCAAGCAAGTACAGCATCATAGCAGTTAGCAGTAGATGTAGTGCGGAGCAAAAATCTTACACGAAATTTTCCTTATGAGTAACAAGGCATCTACAGATTTCAAATTTCAATCGTGAGACCGTGAGACATCAATAGTCAAAATCTCACATGATCATTATGAGGATGAATGCGTAAACGCGAATTTGAATGGAAGCTTTCATAAGGGGTCAAAGTCCTCCAACAACCTGCCAAAGCCCAGATGTTTCCTTCAGGCCTATTTCAACTTCTCAGCTAATAATTTCGATACATTAGCAGCTGCATATTCACCAAAAGGAGTAAATTACTCGTCTGCTGACAAAAGAAAGTTTGATTCTCATACCTACACGGAAAAGCAGAACTTTGAAGCTTTGGAAGTGATCGCCTTCCTTTTCCTTCACAGCCGACTTCTGTTTTGATGTTGTGGTTGCAGTCTCGTTATCATTATGAGGTTTTCAGGACAACAGCAACAACAATGGCAAAATAGCAAAAAGCTCATTGAATCCTTGAATCCTTGTATCTTCTGTCACAGTGGCAGCGCAGCGCCTGCTGTGGCACGCGAAAATCACCACAATCAGATAAACCAGGTTTTCCTCAGATAAACCTAGTTTTTGTCCAGATAAACCTGGTTTTTCTGAGAAAAAAACTTGCTTTTCTCCAGAAAATACTAGTTTTTGAAAAACCAAGTTTTTCTACTTGTCTGGATTGATTTTCCATTGAAACGAATAGTTTTTGAAAAACCTAGCTTATCTGGAGAAAAAATCTGATGAGAATTACTTTCGTTCAGAAAAACCTAGTTGTTCTGGAAGCTATTGTTTGTAGAAAAACCTAGTTTTTCACAGATAAACTAGGATTGTCTGCTAGATAGCCACATGTTTCAGATAAACCAGGTTGATCTCCAGAAAAACCCCAGAAAAACTAGGATTACCCGAGAAAAACCTGATTTATCCACGGGGGGGTTCTTGGCTAATTTTCGGGTAGGGATGTGCCGTCCACAGTTTCAAAATGGGACCGTTGGCTAGACCAATTTTTGTGAGATTGATACCCTTGGCTAGACTAATTTCTCAATCAAAAGTGCCCTGAATTGGCGTTTTCTAGACAAAACTTGCCAAATTTTCTCATTCTCAGGACAAAAAATTTTTAAAAAATTAGTTTTTTTGCAGAAATTACCAAATTTATACAATGTTTTGACCAAAACTGCCACAAAGCATACCCTTGCCTAGACTAAACTCGACTAAAATTGCCAAAAAGGATACCCTTGGCTAGACTAGAAGTCCGAAAAAGTATACCCTCGTGGGCGGCACATCCCCAGGTACCTTTACTATGGAAGAACCCCCCCCCCCGTGGATTTATCTGATTGTGGTGATTTTCGCGTTCCATACACTTTTACAAAAAAGCCTGAGGAGAATTATGAAGACAATGAGATTTTCAGGGAGTTTTCTTTGGTTTTGCTTGAAAACAAAGGCTTTTTGCAAAGGTGCACGGGATTTTTATCCCCTAGATGATCAGCAGGACACGCTTCATAAGAATTTCAAGATCACCTGCATCTTAGAAGGGCTTTCTCTGAAATTGCGGTGGATGGGAAGTGTCAGACAAAAGCCTAACGAGGTGAACTTAACCCCACAATGTTTCACTTTGGTTCGGCATGAAATTTTTGTTGCCCGATTATGATCTGAACTTGCAAAGTTTGGAAAATTAGAGAGATCATTTGAACATTTGAAGAAAACCTGGGGGGGTAACTTAACTTGTCTATGGTACGGGGTTGTGCCATTTTTTAGGGTACCTTTTTCATGATAGTTTCCGGATTTATGGGTATGGTTTTCAACAATTTTTGGCATCTTCCGGATTTATGGGCATAGTTTCTATCAGAATTCAGTTATTGATGAGCTTTTTTGGCATTCCCGGATTTATGGGTATGATTTTCAGAAATTCTCCAGATTTATGGGTATACCTTTGAGAAATTTTTCCGGATTTATGGGTATACTTTTGAGAAAGTTTTCCGGATTTATGGGTGGTACTTTTACGATTTGAATGGCACAACCCCGTATCTTGGAAACTCAAGTTACCCCCCCCCCTAGGGGAAGAAAATGATATTGCTTCTCCAGTCAAGTTTGCCTGTCGACCTCGCTTTCAGTTTGATAAACCTGGTTTTTCTGATGAGCCAAGCTTCCTGTTAGAAAAACTTGGAAAACCTAGTATATCTGCGGAAAAACCTGGTTTTCTAAGGAAAAACCAAGTTTATCGAAGAAAAACCTGGCTAATCTCATTGTGGTGATTTTTGCGTGCCATAATCTCAGATAAACCAGGTTTTTCTCCATAAAAGTGAGGTTTCTTCAGATAAACCAGGTTTTTCTCAGATAAACTTGGTTTTTCTTCAGATATTGACGTAATTTTTCAGTCTAAAAGGTATACACAACTAATTCTATGCCATTTTTCTTTGACAATCTTTGCCGATTTTTGTCCCCCCAGGTGGCGCCGCAACTGTTTTGTCCGTATGAAAAAGTGTGCGCAAAAGTTGGACGATTTTTAAAATGACCGGAAGAAACTTTAGCTACTGATCTATCACTTGAACACCACTACATCCACAAGGGTGGGGGCTACTTCACTATTCGATCATACAGGCATGTGCGCAAGTCTTTGGTGGTTTTTGGCAGGAAAGTTCAGGGAATAGGATGTACTTTTTAAAGAGGATTTCTGGGGTTGGCGTCTATATTTTGCTAGAAATTTTGGGACTACCCAGGTTTGGGATAATCAACAATTTTCCTGGTGTCCTTTAGTGCCAAAACTGGTCAGAGACCACATCAATATTCTGGGATTGGGTCTCAAAATCCCGCCAAAAAACTCTTGGATTGGGTCATAACAGAAAATTCTTGGAACGCTCACGTTCGTACGAACCAATAGTTACGTGTCCCTGGCACTACATCTAACAGGCGTGGATTAGTTCTCAAAAAATGGCCAGGCGTTTCCTGCCTTTATGTCGAGGTCAATCGGCCAATTGGCCAATCAGGAATAGTACGAATAGAACCCAAGGGGGGCACTCAGCACATGTACATACGGGGAGGCAAGTCCGATATTTTTGGGTCAGAATAATTGCGAAAAATGATATTTTTGGGTCCAAAGAAAACTAAAACTATGTTCATGATATTTTTTATACCAAATATCGTTGATCGTTGAACTGATATTTCTGGGTGCATTAGAGGTACACGTTTTTTTTATAAGAAACTGGTTTATAAGAAACTAGTACTAAGAAGGCCAAAATTTTAAGAAACTATAGTACTATGTCTGAGAAGTACTAAGAAACTTTTCAAAGTTAAAAGCATGGATTTTATAGCGAATAGATCATTGAACCTTCATTCTTGAGCAATATTATCTAACCATTTGTGTTTTCAACATAACAGAACACTGTTTATGCCTTTATGATGTTTTAAATATCAAGAATCATATCTGCCGTAGTTTTAGCGACAACATTGATAATTCCGCATTCAAAAAATAAAAAACCAATTAAGAAACTTTTAGTACTAAAATGGACAAAATTTCATGTGAAATTAAGAAACTTTTACTACTATGGCTTGATCCTAGTTTCTTATAAAAAAAAACGTGTATTACAAAACTTCATAAACTATTATGGCAGAGACGCAAAAACACTGCAAACCTACAAACCTGGTTTGGATGAAGGCTTTGGCCAAAAATTGAGGAAGGTTTTGTGGTCAAAAATAAAATTTTACTTTGTTAGCATAGTTCTTATAAGTGTGGAAAATAAATCATCAATAAATACATAGAATCATTAAAAATCATGTCAACTGTATGCAGTTGGTGAGTTTATATTTCAAAACCATATCAAAGAAGAAAAATCAAGTTTGATCAGTCAATGTGATGAAAGAGAGCAAGTCTATGAGGCAATATGCATATGTGTCAGGAAAAAATGATTTTTTAAAAGCTTTCATTTGAAGTGCAGCAAAAACTTCACAGCAAATACAGCAAAACTTCACCGCATTAACGGCGTCAAAATCAAGAAATCGATATTTTCCGGGTGTCCCTGAAAAGTACTTCTGTTTGCAAAATCACCAAGATTTTGTTGTAAGGTAGATCTTCAAATTTCTTTTTCTTACCAGTAGATCAAAACTAATTATTTTTGCAAGCTGATCTTTTGATTTGTTTTTAGATCAAGTGAATCAAGCTCTTTTTAGTCTGTCTGGTTTTGAAGTCTTCTGCAAGAAAACACTTATGTTTATTCGATTAATTTCTTTTGTTATATTGAGTTTCTTGTTTGGTCCTGAATATCAGGATGAAACGTGAAATGTTATGGTAGACTTGAAGAATACTGAAAAATTCTCAAGGTAACGGCTCTTAGAGGCAAGATTAGCGAAGTTGCATAAAGAGTGTTGCATAGAATGAGGTTTTTGATGCATTATTTCATACCCGTTAAGTAAAGAGAACAAATAGTTTAAAATCATTGAATATATTTGAATTGTTGACACAAGAGATGAAAAAATTTATGATAACTTTCGTAATCAAATTTTAGCGATTTTGCAAACGGGAGTACATTTTTGGATACCCAGTAGCTTTTAGATGTTCTCACCTTGAACTCTTTGTTCCCCCTTCATTGCCCCAATACCTTTCAATTAATGAATCGCTTCCTAAGACTATGGCCTCCCTTGTATTTAAACCTGGTTAGAGCCCTGATAATTTCACTCAAACAGACAAATGATACGGGAAGTTCCTTAATTACATGCTTTTTCCGGGTTCACAAAACACTGTCGCACTGTTTTCCAGTAATTATATATTGTGTTAAAATGAGGAAGGTTGAGAGTATAAATTTCAGGTTTGGAGGAAGGTCAACAACTTTTTGCAGCTCTGTATTATGGTTTTTTCTGGATCATGCCATGCTTCGTCAAAAAGTTTTGCAAATTATGATAGTTTTTCTTTTTTCAAATTTTCTCTTGATTCTTAAAAAAGGAGAAACTAAGTTCAACAAAAGAATTATGCCTTCAAGCCATCCAATCGGTTTTATACCTGCATTTGAAAGATTTGGAAACCATGAGAAACTATGCTTCAAACGACTTTTGCTTAGTTCAAATATGGTTTATTGCCATGTCAAATCAAACTGCATTAAACCGCAGAATCTGCCGGTTTTAAAAATTGGATTTAAACATCGCCTTTTGCCGTGTCAGATTGAAAGCATGGTAATCATTCTTGCATAATTCGCATGCACTGTGGCTGATTACACGTAGAGACCGCTAACTATGGCCTAGAGCTGATTAGTTAAACGCGGACATAATTACGTATATCGACAAAGCAATGAAATACGATGCCGAAAAGTTGCCAAGCAGCATTTTGACAAGGCTAATGACTATGGCTCTGATTCTCATCCGTGGTCAGAACATGGGATAAACTGCACCTGTACAATGAGGCAGGTGTATATAAAATGCGTACTTTAGACAGAGAAGCAAATCGCCGTATGTTAGGATTCAAGAAGTCACTGTTCCATCATCCTGATAATTTCAAAGCAAACGTGTGGCTGTAATTGGCTCTAGAAGATTGGCGTTAAGTAACTGGCCATTGAAGTCCTCATTGCATACGAATACCACAGTAAAAGAAATATTTCTGTTGGTGAGTGAAGGATCTGTTTGCTAGTAGGTACACTGGAAGAGGAAGAAAATTTATTAACTGTTTGAAAAACCATACAGGGAAATCTATCAACCACATCGTAAAATTTCCGCTTGCTATGTTAAGCACCAGGGTCTGTGTAACACTACGTTACATGTGCGCGCCTTACATATATGGGAATTAACCCTGTTATGGTTGGGGGAGTAAATTTGCCAACACCCCAGTAGATTCTTTTAGTAACTCTGTCAGGAAAAATTGTATTAAAATTTTTTAACAAATAACGGGGAGGGAGACAATTTTCTGGGACTGACCCTGGAAAAATCGCAAATTATTGCATTTCAATTTTCGCGGAAAAAGTAGCAAAATTTGAATATTTTGCAAATTTCTTCTTTTTGTAGTGTTATTTGATGTATTCTATCAAAATTATCTTGTTTGGGTGGAAATTGTGCTTCGATTTGATTTGACTTGATTTCATATCTTCGAGGAGGGTAACCCTTTAGCAAATGCTGATTTTCAAGGGACCCTCCATCTAAGCTACAGTACTATACAATGATGTTTATATAATATACATAAAGGAAAAACTAATTACAATAGATGGAATATCTTAAAAATCTATTTGAGCCTAAAATATTTACATATCGCTGTGGTCTTAAATATGGTTCTAAAAGGCATCAAGTGAAGATGCCTGCATCACCTCTGTTGAAAGGCTATTCCAGATTTTTGCACCTCTGAACAAAAAGCATTTTTGTCCAGTAGAAGAACTTTTTAAAGGTAGCCTTACGTCGTAAGTGGTTGTATTTCGTAGGTTGCGTGCGGCACAATCAACATTTTTCAGGAAAACTTCGCTAAGATATCAGGGAGCAAGGTCATTAGGGCATTTAAAAACCATCAGTTTTGATTGTCTATCAATCAACTGCTCGATCGTCAGTCACGACACGAGCTGCTCTGTTTTGAAGATGTTAGTGGAATTGCAGCAACCCCAAACCCCAGACAGAGCAACAATATTGGAAGAGAGGCTCAATGAAGCTACTATAGTAGACTTATGACGATGAGTCCCTTGTATCCCTGCGGTAAACCTTGCTCAAGAGGGACTCACAATGAAGCAGTAAAAAACCCGGCCCTATCTCCTGCATTCGATCATGATTCGATCGATCGAATCAGGATCGAACGACTGCCGTGGCTCTGTTCAACGGTCACTCCTCGGAAAGAAAATGCAATGAAAACCAAGTTAAGCCAGGGCCTCTTTTAAGGAATCATAACTTGGGGGGCAAGTTTCAAACAGGGGACCTCATTTTTGACACAAGAAATATTTCTCTTTATGAACTCCTTAGGAAAGCTGTACTGCTTACAAGGTATAAATTATGGTAGAAGGCCAATCACTACTATTATGCCGTTCATCTTTGTGATCAGGACGAGGAGAGGATGGTCCGGGGTCAGAAAAACATGAGCCTTTTGCAAAGTAACGTTTGAAAGGTACGCAAAAGCATCTTTGATGCTAGAATCGCTCTGGTAGCCAATTTTTTCCCCTAACCCGGCTATCACATCGAACTGGTCATCCATTATGAACAAACTGTAGAAATAGTGTTCTGTCATGATAAAAACACAAATGGTTAGCTGATATTGCAAAAGAATAAAGGTTCAACGATCGATTTACTATAAAATCCATGCCTTTAACTTTGAAAAGTCTCTTAATACTTTTCAGAAACTACTAGAGTTTCTTAAAATTTCGGCCATCTTAGCACTAGTTTCTTATAAACCAGTTTCTTATGAAAAACTACCCTGGGTACCAGTATTTTTTTGGCTCTTGTACCCAGGGTATGAAAAAACGTGTAGGCGAAGAAAGGCATTTCTTGGATAGAAATTTGGACCAGGGAGCTGGGTGAGCCAAAAAACGATTCCATACGTCTGAAAATTCATAGCACCAAGAGCGTCTGATGCATCGATATTTGCTTGATAGCTGAGAGCCGAGAAAATTGAAGCATTTCTGCAAGTTTCTTCTGTTTTTATGAGTACTGTACTGGAAAGATAAGCAAATTCGATTTACTAAAAACGTAGCGAAAGGCCTGAAAAGGAACTTAAGAACAGCAAAACGAAAAAAGAGACCATAAACTAGGGGGCAAAACACTGTGAAAAGTTGTGACTGGAGGGGCAAGCAAGGAGGGCTGGGCGGGGGGGCTTTTGCCCCCCTAGTTTGTATGTTAAAAGAGGCCCTTGAGTCTCTATTGCCCCTAGCGCCATCATCAAGTCAAAGAGCACAGGGCAACAAGAGACTCATGGTCATCAGTCTACTACTATAGAGCGTTTTCACAACTGAAATAAAGTACTTTTTAGCGTATTTCAAGAAGCCTATTGCGCGTGAAGATTTAGTACTGACCGCTTTTATGTGCTCCTTCAATGAGAGATGTTCGTCTAATTGGACACCTAAATATTTAGTGTTACTTGCAACTTCGACACTCGTCTCACGAATGGAAGGTTGGAAAGTTTGACCGGAAATCTCAGGATGGTTCTTCTTATGTTTGGTGGTGACAGCATAGAGTGGGTTTTAGTTACGTTAAGGGATAATTTGTTCCCTTTTAGCCACCTATCAATCTTCCCTAGATCTTCACTGATAGGCTCATTCAATTGAGAGATATCTTTCGAAAAATGATAAAGACTTGTGTTATCAGCATACATAGACACTTTCGGGTTCTTTATAATGCAGGGAAGATCATTTATGTAAACTAAATATAGGAGTGGACCGAGACAAGATCCTTGTAGGACTTCCACTTCGATACTCTCCATATTAGAGTCTACACTATCAACTCGACAATACTGCTTTCTGTAAGCAAGATAGACTTAAACCATAATAGCTCCCTACCGAGTACACCGTAGTGCGCCAGTTTTTCGCAAAGGCTTTCATGATCAACCGTGTCAAAAGCTTATTTGAGATCAATAAAGATCATTCCAGTCAAGAGTCCCTTTTATCTATGCCATTGAACCATTCATCTGTGCATTTCAGCAAGCAGGTGATATCTGAGTGTAGAGCCCTGAACCCAGACTGATATGGCGACAGAAGGGGTTTTACCAATCAATGGCCCTGGCCCTATGGCTCTATGGCCCTATGGCCCGATGGCACAATGGTACTGTCGTCTCGTGTCTGTTTGCTACGAATACCAGAATATGAGTTTGACTGTACATTCAACCAGGACTCATATAAATATTGCTTCAAACAAGCCCAAATTCAAATATTGGGAATTCCGCTTGAAATGATTTAATTCGAGAGGACGATGACCAAAGCCTTAAAAAACGTCATTCAAAAGCAACAGAATCATACATAGAGGAAGCTAAACAAACCATATAAAGAACTTGTGCCAGTGCTGAAAGTTTCTTAATATTATCAAATTTTCAGTACATGGAGTCTCTTCCGAGCTTCGTACGTCTTTCATACGTGTTCCCTTCCATAACTTTTATGTTTGCTTCCTCTTCCCTCGTGCACATTTCAAAAGTAGGTTTTTAACATGAAGCAAGTGACGATGGAGGAAGAATATGCCCAAGGTCTCCTCCCAGTAGCTGAGCTTCTAATTTTCAGCGATCTGGGGAGAATTGAGATTCTTGCAAGACTTTTTCTAATAGAGACCTTAGCCCCGTTGCTGTGAGCTGGAAAATCGTAAAGATTTGTCAGTTCCTTCCTCTATTCTATCACGCAACTTCAGCGTCCCCGTTTGCCTTGTTTCCCAAAGCAAGGAAAGTTGCAGTAGGTGATTCCCAGCATCTCGTCGAAAAATTCTCACTAGCTGAACGAGAACCATAAATTTGGGTATGTTTGGTAGTAATTTTCAAACGAATTCTAATCGAACACACCGTCAAACTCATGCACAATTTATTTGTAACCCAATATGTTGTAACGAAGTTCTCAAGACTATTGGGCCATAGGGCCATGGGGCTATTGGGCCATAGGGCCATATAGGGCCATAGGGCCAGTGCCATTGATTGGTAAACCCCGACAGAAGTCCATTCTCATTCATGTACTGGTACAACTGGTCAAAGATAAGTTTTACAAACAGCCTAGATACGTCAGGCAGTGCAGAAATGGGTCTGTAGTTCGATTTTTCTGAGTTTTCCCCTTCTTTGTAAATTGGGGTGACTCCAAGGGTGTTAGGACACGGATGTTTTGATTGGTTATTTATTTACCTTGTTTTGATCCTTGTGTCTTGTTTTGTTGTCTTGCTTTCAGTTCTGTTTCGTCTCCAACTGAGCGTGATTAGGCCCAACCGCTCTCAAGTTGTTCGAATAGAGCTCCCTTGTATTTCTGTGTCTTAGTGCGCCTTCGCACAAGAATGGTTTTTAAAACTAAGACACAGAAATACAAGGGGGCTCTATTCGAACAACTTGAGAGCGGTTGGGCATAACCTAGCCTGCGCGCAGACAATACATAAGAAAATGGTATTGTCTGCACGCAGGCTAGGCATAACCACGCTCAGTTGAAGACGAAACAGAACAGAAAGCAAGACAACAAAATAAGACACAAGGATCAAGCAAGGTAAATACATAACCAATCAAAACATCCGTGTCCTAACATCCTTGGTGACTCTGGCAATTTTCCAGGTATCAAGAACTGTGCTAGTCTCAATAGAAACAGTAAGATATTTTCAGTAAACTACTAGATATTACTGGAAATGCAATCTTCAGAAAGTAGCCAGAGATGTTGTCATTGCCAGTAGCGTAGCGAGGGGGGAGCAAAGGGGGGCGGTCGCCCCCCAATCATCGCCAAAGATGAGTTTCGTGATTCTTCCAAATCCGTTGAGAAACTGATGGGGGGGGGGTAAGCTGCATTTTTCTCCAACACCTGTGGCAGCGTGGTTTGTTAATGTTATTAAAGAAACAGGAATGAAACTCTTGAGCTAATAAATGACATCTTGGCACGATTTAGCCGACAAAAGTACCAAAAATTTTCTGGTCGCTTCGCTCGCATTTACATACGTAGGTCACTGTGTAATCTTTGTACCGCTTGGCTTGCCATCATGTCCCACAAGGCAACTAGCTTCATTAGTTTCTTTGAATCCGGCTTAGGTACCCCTTTAATTTGATGTATGTATGAGTCTATTTGGCACAGAACATAAAATCAAGTTAATCACATATGACGAATTTTTCTCGCTTCGCTCGAACTTCTTTCAAGACTTCCTTCCATGTGTTCTTATGTAGCCACCACGATTTCTGCATTTATGAATCCAATTTAAAACTTAACTTTAATCGACAGTGCATCTCTTCGACAGTGATCCCACATTTCAGCCATCCAGTAAAATTCAGTGTGCTTCTCAAAAATGTTCGGCTCGCCTCACTCGAATTCTTTTCATGTTCCGTATACCCCATAATCTTCATTGCTCCTTGTAGAGTTTTTATCAGTATTCCAAAACAATTCAAAGTTGAAATTTGTGAACGGTACCATAAATCCCATCATTCTGCAATGGTCCTCTATGGCTCAGCTCTTCCTCATAAAAATGTTTCTTATCGATTTGCCCAGCGTGACATGAATATTCTCCTATTTCCTGTTACAAGGGACTTTCTGACTTGCTATGTTTTACTTCTTGTCTCAGGTACTCATGGTACTTAATTGCGAAATCTTAGCGAGAGTAATTGAAATATGACTGAAAGAAAAAAGAAAAGCTTATCATCGCTTCCATTTTAAAAACGGCATAGAAAAGTTTCTCTGCTATTTAGTTCGGGTGCATTCTTGTTTTTCCAGTGGCCTAAGAAGGAATGCGGCGTCCTAAGAAATTCTTGAACAATGTTGGCAGAGGCATTCTAAGCCAAAGTAGAATGATTGAAAATTTTCCTGGTGACTTGACCCAGGACCCATCAATTACAATATCCGCTGTGACTCTGGAAAAATCTCATCAAATGATTAGTTGAAGAATCTGTACGCTGAAGAACAGTTTCTTTTGCAAAAGATTCTTCCAAAAGATGCTGTAGACTGACAAGACAAAGATAAGTGAAAAGAGACAGTTCCTCGAAAATCAAGATCGAGCGAACAGCACCAAATCATTCTGCAGTAGAGCTGAGAAGATCCATTTCGTACTTCGTACTTGATATGTTGGACCGCTTGTAATTGCATAAGAATTCCTTTGCTTTCTTAGTAACTTGCTATAATGAGCATAAATTCTTGATCCAAATTTAACAAGACATCCTGCCTAGTTTGTGTTCAATGTAGTCATGTTTATGATGCAAAATATAAATGAAAAGGGCGTTTTCCTCATTTTCCGAGCATCTCAAGGGCGTGGCCTCCAAAAATTTTCCGGGGGTAAGCCCCTGGACCCCCATTTTTGCTCGCTACGCTCGCGCTTTGCCCCCCAAAAGCAGGGACCTGGCTACGCCACTGGTCATTGCCAAAGCTTTTTCTGATTTTAATCTTAGTCATTGCTTTTTGTATGTCTTCTTCATTAAATGCCCTAATATTGTCTTCCCGCCATCTTTGATACTAAATTCTCCCGATAGAAGCGGATTTTGGGTCACATCAATACCTGCAGCTAATTTTTTCGCAACAGAACAAAAGAACTCGTTCATAACTTTTTCCCAACAGAACAAAAGAACTCGTTCATTTTCTCCGAAATTCCTTGTTTGTCAAACAAAGTTTGGCTAGAATCGCACAAACTAACAATATTTGTGGACTTTGACCGTTTACTGCGTAGTTGATTCATAGCCTGTCACGATTCCTTCATATTATACTTCTGCTGTAAGATCTTATGGGAGAAATATTGCCATTTTGACGTTTCATTTAGAGTACTCACTTAATTCCTACATTGCTTATAAAAATACGAAACAATTAGCAAGGAGCAGAGTCACCTTAAAAAGTTATTATTTTACTGTTCAAGCCCGGGGTTACTTGGTTTGCGAAGATACGGGGAGGTGCCGCTGGAAAGTCTGAAAAGCTACCCTGTCCTGGAGTCAAATTCCTGAAAATGATACCCTGTCCCGGATTCAAATTTTCTTAGACAATACCCTATCCTTTGGTTCTTCAGACAAAATTGTGCCCTGCAAAGAAAACTTGTAAGAAATCCCATCGAAAAATGTGGAAATATTGCCATCCAAGCGATTTGAATAACATTCGCAGACAGCGAATGGCCTAAAACGATCCTTCAGAGTCAAAAATGACAAAAATGAACCCCGTCATGGAGCAGATTTTTACGAAAATAAAACCCTGTCCCGGAGCCGGAATCCTGAACATGATACCCTGTTCAGCGGCACGTCCCCGTACAGAAAATTATATGAGTACCCCCCCCCCGGGGTGTTCAAAAGGAATGAGCAAGATTTTTTCATAGATGCAAGGGACAAGAATAATACTAATCAGAACAGTACATCAGTAATCAGATTAGAACAGAACAGTACATCAGAAATACTGATGTTGTTAATAGTTCAGAAGAAAAATTGCTCGGAATTCATATTGATAGTAAACTCTCCTTTGACCATCACGTGTCGAAGCTTTGCCAAAAAGCCAGCAATAAACTTTATGCACTAGCCTGCATATCCCCGTATATAGATCAGAAAAAAACTAAGAAATTTGATGAGAGCATTTATTACAAGTCAGTTTCAATACTGTCCTTTAATCTGGATGTTTCACAGCAGGCAACTTAACCAGAAAATCAACAAAATACAGGAAAGAGCTCTAAGAATTACTTATAAGGACACCGAATCTACTTTCAGTGAGTTATTACAGAAGGACTGTGCAGTTACTATTCATACAAAGAACTTGCAAATACTTATGACTGAGATTTACAAAACTAAAAATGGGCTAAACCCTTCATTCATGCAGGAAATCTTCCGTGAAAATACAACTCATTACAATTTGCGAAATAATAACGAATTTACTCAACCCAGAGTGAGATCCGTCAGCAACGGGACAGAAAGCGTCCGATTTAAAGGTCCGCAACTGTGGCAAACGTTACCACTAACAATACGGAATTCAGAAAACCTTTGTCAGTTCAAAAATGAGATTAAAAATTGGTTCGGAGAAAACTGTACTTGCAGATTATGCCGCATATTCATTCCAAACTTGGGCTATTTGTGAAGATTGTTTTTAGATTTCCGTTTTAAATTGTATATTTTGATGACATGTAAATATTTTATCTACTATCTTCTTATGTTTAACATTGTATATACACTTTTTTAACACGTTGGAATTAATTAGCTACTTTTTTATTTTAGCTATGGTATTTTATATCCAACGATAAATAAATTGAAAATAAATAAATAAAATACTAATCAGCAAGGACAGATCGATTCCATTTTGATCGCATAAATAGGGTCTAAAAATTTTGAACCATTTTCAGATTACACCAGCATCACGTAAAGGTAGTCTTATTGATTTTGTAGGCATAAACGCATTCTTAGCCTATCCGGAGAATCTTGACAAACCCATTCAGCAATATGAATAACACAGCTAACAGCACAACCCTCATCATCCGACGATGTTACCCTTCACAAGGACCCATCGTTAGCAGTGCAATGACCAACGCCATGTCTACTTTCTTGAACTTGGCGTATTTGGCTCTGCTTTACCGAACTTTCAACACTAGTGAGCCATTGACGTCATTGCAAAGTCTGTTCTTAGCGAGTGTGACCTGTTCCTCCTTGACCGTCAGCATCTTCATTCCCGCGTCAATAATTGCTGCATATTTCACACAGATAACGGATCCTCGATGTTCAATTATCAAAACAGCCTGTTCATTCGCCTTATTCGCCGGTTACAACTCCCTATTTTTCAACTATATCATCCTCACAGTAAACCGATACATCGCCTGCCAGTTCCCTTTGCGATATGAATCAATAATGACAAAGACTCGCGCAATGACTCTAATGTCCATTGCCTGGGTTTTATCATGCATACTGGTAGTCCCAATTCTGTTTGAGCCGCCTGTGAAAACCGTCTTCCTGTACCTGTATCCTCACGTCTTTTACGCACATATCGGTGTTTATATTTTGTGCGTGCTGGTTGTCTCAGGGCTTAACTTTCACATGTGGCTGATGGGATTTTTAGCCAACAGAAAAGACCAGAGTACAGTTGCGTCCTTGGCAGCGAATGCATATTCAACAGCTGCATTTCAAGAAGTCAAACGAAATCACCTCAAGATTGCCATGATAGCCTTCATCCTTCCGATCAAGAATATAATTTTCCTGTTGCCCGTTATCACCATCACATTGTTGCGGATCATGGGCTACCGAATGATGTACCTTCAAGCACAGCCAATTCTTCGCCCCTTCTCGACACTGAGCGACATCAGCGATCCCATTATCTGCACATTCATCGTCAAGGAAGCTCGGCTATACGTCCTTAGAAAGCTGCGAACGCTTGGCTTGGTAATAATTAGGCCATTTGTGGCGATGTGGCGAGGCCACTTCGGTAAAGATCGCGTTGTTTCTATCAAAGTTGAACCAGCAAAGGACGCAATGTAAAGAAAGTTACGGACTTTGTTAATCAAGATAAGTTGGGGATTAATTTATTGCAAGAACACGTTGCTGAATGAAAACGGATGTTTTTAACCCCGTTTTTGGCTTTGAGTTCACATCAATCCACCCTAAAAACGGAGCCAAATGAATACGCTGACAAAAACGGAACGGGGACGTCTCAATCTAAGTTAGCATTGATCTTAGACTGATGACGATGAGTCTCTTGTTGCCCTGTGCTCTTTGACCTCATGACGACGCTTCGGGCAATGGAGACTCATAGTATTACTCTGAAAAACTTGGCCCTATTTAGGCCCAAACTTCGCAATTCCTCAGTGCCAATCAGATTGCGAGATTTGTGGATTACTATTGTTAAGGTATAAATGTGATAGAATTTTCGATTCTTTTTTGAAGAATTGAAAACACTCCCACAGGATAGAGATTGGAAGCAGTGATTCTTTCATAATTCCATTGATGATTGAAGAAAATAGGGCCAAGTTTTTCACTGTTTCATCATGAGTCCCTCTTGAACAAGGTTTACCGCATGGATGCAAGGGACTCGTCGTCATCAGTCTACATTGACCTAAATAAAGCAAATGTTTTCCAGTACTTTTGAGGGAATCTTTCTTGTAAATAGTTGTATGAAGTCCTAATACCTGTAATTTCCTAATGTAGAGTTGGATGCTTGTAACAAATTGGCGCTGGACGCTTGTAACTGGGTTATTATTGCTGCTATTATTATTATTATTATTATTATTATTATCATTATTATTCTTATTATTATTGTCAGTACTATTATTATCACTGTCATTTTTATTATCGCAGGTAGCAGCGTATGGTTGTAGTAATTGTGAAAGTAAAATTGGAAACCAACCTTTGTTTTATACCTTATCATTATTCTGTTTGTTGTGATGTTCGTGTTGTTCTCTGGCTCCTTCCATCAAAACATTAGGCCCATCAACAGACCCAATCCCCAAACGAGGGGCCTAATGTTTTGATTGAAGGAGCTAGAGGACAACATAAACATCAGAACAAACAGAACAACGATAAGGGAGTGGTCATAAATTATGGCAGGGACCGGGGCGGAAGCATATGAGGAGGGGTCTGAAAATTTTTTAGGTAAATTTATTGGGGTCTGAAATTTTTTGAGGAATTTTTATTGGGGTCTGAAAATAAACATCCACAATTTTTGAATTTTTTGAAAAATATTTCAGTTTTCTAGATTTTAGCTCAGTTGTTCAGTTTTTTCAAAAAAGCTTTTGATTAATCTCACAGAGTCTAGAAAACATTATGTTCAACCAGTCATTGATTGGAGGAAGGTTTGTAACACAATAAAAATTTGAGGAAAAGTGTAGCAAAATAGAGATTTGGAGGAGGGTTTGGAATAATATTTCTGACAATGGAAACTAAGACACTTTATTGTATGTCATACAGATGTAGGCAGAGTTGAACTCACTATGATTAACCATGCAAGAAAGCTCTTTATGATTTGCCAAACAATAGCTTATGTGTATTGATAAGTGGTATATCCATTGATTTCCCATATCTGCCTGCCCCCGGCATGTTTTCTATTACAAGTTTATGCATGTATAACCAATTTTTATTTCTCAAAGGTCATTTTCAATAATATGGACTCTTCAAAGTCTCCAAAACTTTGTCGAGAAATTTTCATTATGAACTCCTTGAAACTGGGGAATATCAACCACCTTGACCAAACATGGTGCCAAGGGTAGTTGCTGTGTATACATCATAGAACGGTCCTTTTGAGGTAATGGCCAAGTCGGGGTAAAAAACATACTTCTTTCTGAACTTCAGTTATCACTTCCCCTGGCCATTTGTTGATGGATATATCTTCACAATGTTTTGATATGTGTTATAGTCGCCAGTTACAGCTAAAACAAGTCACTACTCTCAGTCAAAAAAAATGATGTTATAACCAACTTCAAACTCTGTATTTGGTCTCTTTTCTTCTTCATCATCATCACGTGATCCAAAAAGATCCAGGGCATTCATCACACTTTCCACCTCATGTGTGACTATTTCCACAGAAGTTTATGTACCTGGCTGTATTATCACTTGCAAAATAGTTGCAAGACTGCAGATCCATCATATCACCTGATCACTGCACTTCTTTCCAAAACTTCGCCTTTTCTCTGATGGTCTTTCCTTCTTTCTCAATTGTATCGCGCTGACGCCTTGTTATGGGGAACAATATGTTGAGCAGTCTGTTTACCAAGCCTGGCTCGAACAAGCTTCCAAATCAATAAATTCATAAGAATTCAACAAGAAAGTGAATCATCGCATCAGCCATTCGCCTTGGCCATGGACACCGTTTCGTTAGTTGTTGTTGTTGATATTCTCAAGAAATGCAGTTAGACTTACTACCCGAGTCAGGCACTGTAAAGTTGCTTTAATAACCCTTTGAAGAAGAACATAAAGCTAATGTAGTAAGTCTACAACGCGTGACCAACAATGGAGGCATGCCCTAGCCTTTCTATGCTAATTTTACTTTTACAATTACTGCAACCATACGCTGCTACCTGTGCTATTTTTATTATTATTGTGCTAGTTTAGGCCCATGGGCTTAGGCCATGACCGAAAGATAATTAGAGACTTCGTTACTGGAAATGTTACTAATCAATATGGGAATCACAAAAAGGACGTTAGCATTTTCGGACATGAAGTCAACGTGAATGACCACACTGAAGTATGAGAGAGAGGAAATTCATAGACGTCAACAAGTATGCGGTCTTAGAAGAGACAAATATATAGCGTATTGGGGACGATTGTAGGTTCAAATGTACACCCAGGATTTGAATCTGTAGTAGCTACACTAGTAATATCCTATGTTATAAGTCTTCAGAAGACACACTTAAAATTAACGAACACTTGCAGGAACCGAGCATGGGCATCAGTGTTATTTGCTTTTATCGCCTATGGTTACTGTGGCCGTGCATGGTAACAAACTATTCTAGTATGAAGTAATGGTTGCTTGTAGGTCATACTCGTAATTGATAGTTTCTAGCAAGGGGCGATTCCCGTAAGATAGTGTACATAAACTTGGAATCGCTCATTGTTACTCATCTGGCCATTGCAATCAGTAGAGACATGCCAAGGAAAGACCAAAACTGGTAAAGAGAAAGATTGTATGGTATGATCATGAGCGATAGGACACCCAGCGTGTAGCATTTGAAATTTACTTCAGAGGCGAGCCACCTAAACTTAAAGTTTTTTGTGTTTTGAACTTATTTCTACTTGATATACAACCACCTTTGACTGTTTGGTAATTTTGAAATTTATTGCAGAAATTCTTATAAGGTTATAGTTTTCTGAATCATGCTGTTCTTCGTCAAAAACTTTTGAAAATTACGATAGTTTCATATTTTTCGGATTTGTTCACCAAATCAGATAGTTAAGCAATGGTTCCTTCAAGCCATCCAATCGATTTTATACAAGCATTTGAAAGATTTGGAAACCATGAGAAACAATGCTTCAAATGACTTTGGTTTGGTTCAAATATGGTTTTTTTGCCATGTCGAATTGAACTGCATTAAAACCGCAGAATTTGCCGGTTTTAGATATTGGATTTAAACATCGCCTTTTTCCGTGTCGGATTGAAAATATGATAATCATTCTTGCATAATTCGCATGCACTGTGGCTGATTACACGTAGGGACCGCTAACCATGGCCTAGAACTCATTAGTTAAACGCCGACACAATTACGTATATCGACAGAGCAATGAAATACCATGTCAAAAAGTTGCCAAGCAGCATTTTGACAAGGCTAATGGCTATTATTCTGATTCTCATCCGTGGTCAGAACATGGGATAAACTGCACCTGTACCATGAGGCAGGTGTATATGAAATGCGTACTTTAGACAGAGAAGCAGATCGTCGTATGTTAGGACTCAAGAAGTCACTGTTCCATCATCCTGATAATTTCAAAGCAAACGTGTGGCTGTAATTGGCTTTAGAAGATTGGCATTAAGTAAATGGTCATTGAAGTCCTCATTGCATACGAATACCACAGTAAAAGAAATATTTCTGTTGGTGAGTGAAGGATCTGTTCGCTAGTAGGTACACTGGAAGAGTAAGAAAATTTATTAACTGTTTGAAAAACCATGCAGGGAAATCTATCAACCACATTGCAAAATTTCCATTCCCCATCTTAAGCACCAGGGTCTGTAACCGTTACGTTACATGTACGAGCCTAACATATATGGGAATGTTATGGTTGGGGGAATTAATTTGCCATCACCCCAGCAGACTTTTTTAATAACTCTGTCAGGAAAATTTTGTGGCCACGAACTTTCCCTACTTTGTGCAGCTGCCTATTTTGCAACTTCTAAGAAAGTTTCATTGAAATTTTCAACAGATGACGGGGAGGGAGACAATTTTGTAAAACTGACACTGGAAAAATCGCAAATTATCACATCTCAATTTTCGCGGAAAAGGTACCAAAATTTGAATATTTTGGAAATTTCTTCTTTTTGTAGTGTTACTTGATGCATTCCATCAAAATTATCATGTTTGGGTAGAAATTGTTCTTCAAATCTAATTTCATCGCAATTTCCCCGACTTTTTGGGCAATTTAGCCACCTTTCTTGACCACACAAAGGAAATGACGATATGAGCGAAAATGATGGCTACTTTTAGGTTAATTTTTATATTTTCAGAAAGTATATGGCCGAGGCTATTAGCAAACGGAATTTGATTGCTCTACCTATTACTAATAAAGAAATAGATAGGGGAGCTTCTTGCATCCCCCAAACCGAAATAGGACGTAGTAGATACGGTCACTGCAAGGTTAAATTCCAGCGTTACATTTTCGGCTGCTACATTACGGGTAGTAATACATAGAATAGTAGGGCCTGCTAGGGTGAATATTGGGGACGGGGTAAATGTTGACAGCAGCAAACTGGTAGCTGGCGTATTCTTTGGAGAATCTGAAGTCTCGGAAAGTCCTCTGAAGTGAAAAAGGTAGACTTCGCGGAGAAATTCTCGTTTACCAGAGGAATGCGCATTCTGAAAACGGTAGAGTTGGCAGACTCCACAAAGAGAAATTTCAAAAGAATACTGTTAGCAGGCCATTCCAATGCATTGAAATATGGATTAATAGGTTTTTCAAGCAAATCCCAACAGAAAAGACGTTGCAATGTTTCAGCATGGGTGATAGGACACCCAGTGTGAAGCAGTTTGAAGTTTACATCAGTAGCGTGCCCCTTATATTTTGTGTTTTGAACTTATTTTGACATATTATTCAGCCACCTTTCTCTGTTTCGTAATTTCGAAATTTTCGGTAGTGAAAACCTTACGTGCAGATGAGTGCAGATCCACCTTGATGGCTCTATACCCAGTAAAAATAAGTTCAAAACACAACAACAATAAGCCAATGTGGCTCGCCACTGATATAAGTTTCAAACTGCTACCAACGTGGTCCATTTTCGAACGTGTTTGAAACTTTTTCAGTCACGAAACAAAGCTCTTTTTGCAATCCTTCGGCAGCTTCACTGCAGAAAATGAATTCAATCAACGGGAAGGTTCAACTCAAAGGACACAGTAGGGAGGCTGCACGCAGGCAAGTTTCTCAGGCCTCGGAGGTCTACCGTTTTCAGAAGAGCCCAAAGAATGCGTCAAAAGTCTCTCGGAAGTATACCCAAAACAGAATAACCAAAAGAATGGGCTTTCGTAAAAGTTATCTGAAGTCTGTGAAGCCTACCGTTTTCAGCAGAGTGTTACCAGCAGAATGGGATTTTAGCTTCCACTAACTTTACCATGTCCAGAAGACGCCCAAGAGAATACGCGGCATGAATATCTTCAGCGAGATTTCTAGTCAAAGCGATAGTGCAACAAAATAATGATAGCATCTTTTTCTAATCCATAAAACCTGTGCATTTTAGTCCTAAATTCCAAATTAAATTAAGCTGCAAAGTTAATTTCCGAATTCAAGAAGACTGGAAGGAAGTGTTTCCATGGTCAAGTGAAGGACTTGTCAAGAAGTTCAATGTATGCTTTGGGAGCATACAACTCGAGTCTTTCATAATCGAAATTCTGTAAAGACTTTGGTATTACATTACTCATTTTCATCGCAATCGAAGCAGTATTAAACAAAACTGTTTGTTTTCATGGCTTTGGAGTAGGCTCATTTCAAATTATTTTACTAGTTTCAGAACAACTTCATTTCTCACCCCGTTCATCTACAGAATTTAATCAAACTGTCTTGGCACTCACACTATATTTTCACGGATTTGAAGTCTAAAGCTTGGCCAGTTTTTCTGCAACAAAATTCTAAGCTTGATAGCCTACTCGACATGTCGACAACAAACACTAGAAAAACCGGTGAGCCGATTACGATTGGTAGATGCGAAACAATCAGTGAAAGCAGAGTAACTTTAAAAAGTTATTTTACAGTTCAAGACGATTTGAAATAATTACCATGAGTGATAGGACACCCAGTGTGTAGCCGTTTGAAATTTATATCAGAGGCGAGCCACCTTAACGTATTGTTTTATTGTGTTTTGAACTTATTTTTACTTGGAATAGAACCACTTTTCACTGTTTTGTAATTCTGAAATTTTTCGGTAGTGAGCCACGTGCAGCGCAACCTGACTATGGATTAAGGTGGCCTCGTCTCTGACATAAATTTCAAACAGTTACACTCACTTGCTCATGGAAATACACGAGCAGGATCTTTTCATAGATGCGAAGGACAAGAATAATACTAATCAAAGTAGCAAGGACTATTCGGATCGATTCCATTTTGATCGCATAAATTGGGCCTAAAATTTTGAACCATTTTCAGATTGCACCAGCATCACGTAAAGGTAGTCTTATTGACTTGTAGGCATAAACGCATTCTTAGCCTATCCGGAGAATCTTGACAAACCAATTCAGCAATATGAATAACACAGCTAACAGCACAACCCTCATCATCCGACGATGTTACCCTTCACAAGGACCCATCGTTAGCAGTGCAATGACCAACGCCTTGTCTACTCTCTTGAACTTGGCGTATTTGGCTCTGCTTTACCTAACTTTCAACGCTAGTGAGCCATTGACGTCATTGCAAAGTCTGTTCTTAGCGAGTGTGACCTGTTCCTCCTTGACCATCAGCATCTTCATCCCCGCGTCAATAATTGCTGCATATTTCACACAGATAACGGATCCTCGATGTTCAATTATCAAAACAGCCTGTTCATTCGCCTTATTCGCCGGTTACAACTCCCTATTTTTCAACTATATCATCCTCACAGTAAACCGATACATCGCCTGCCAGTTCCCTTTGCGATATGAATCAATAATGACAAAGAATCGCGCAATGACTTTAATGTCCATTGCCTGGGTTTTATCATGCATACTGGTAGTCCCAATTCTGTTTGAGCCGCCTGTGAAAACCGTCTTCCTGTACCTGTATCCTCACGTCTTTTACGCACATATCGGTGTTTATATTTTGTGCGTGCTGGTTGTCTCAGGGCTTAACTTTCACATGTGGCTGATGGGATTTCTAGCCAACAGAAAAGACCAGATTACAGTTGCATCATTGGCAACCAATGCATATTCAACAGCAGCATTTCAAGAAGTCAAACGAAATCACCTCAAGATTGCCATGATAGCTTTCATCCTTCCAATCAAGAATATAATTTTCCTGTTGCCCGTTATCACCATCACATTGCTGCGGATTATGGGATACCGAATGCTGTACCTTCAAGCACAGCCAATTCTTCGCCCCTTCTCGACACTGAGCGACATCAGCGATCCCATTATCTGCACATTCATCGTCAAGGAAGCTCGGCTATACGTCCTTAGAAAGCTGCGAACGCTTGGCTTGGTAATAATTAGGCCATTTGTGGCAATGTGGCGAAGCCACTTCGGTAAAGATCGCATTGTTTCTGTCAAAGTAGAACCAGCAAAGGACGCAATGTAAAGCAAGCTACGGACTTTGTTAATCAAGATAATGTGGGGATTATTTATCACAATAATGCGTTTTGGCATGAAAATGGATTTGTTTAAGTCCGCTTTTGGCTTTGCGTTCACATCAATCCATCTTTAGGCCTGGGTTACACGATACCGGATTACTTTTCGCATCGGATTGGTTTCGTCAAAATCGCGCTGTTTCCATTGCAGTTACAAGACACTGGATTGCCATGAACCCACTTTTGATTGTCCTTGAATCTGAAATCTGAAATCTGAAATCTATTGTCCTTGTCAGCTGCGAAGCCGAACTGGAGTGGGACCGCATCGGATTGGTGCAGTTACACGAGATGGAATGCGGAGCGGAGTGAATCGGATTGATTTTCACCTCACCTCCAAAGCGGAGGGGTTTCACTCCGCGAAAACGCAGTGGAGTGACATCGGATTGCCTCGGCGTCGTTTAACTGAACCCCCCTATCCGATGCGAAAAGCAATCCGGTGTAATGAATTTGGTATCGTGTAACTGGGGCCTTAAAATGGAGCAGCATGAATACACTGACAAAAATAGGGACCCTATAGGGATGTGCGAAGAATTCCGGTATGCGTAGAATATTGAGGCGAGAATGAATTTCTGCGTTGTCCATAGTGTGGTGCTGTCAAACAGGGACTGCTTGTTTGTTGTTGTTGTATTTCGTATTCTTTTGATAATCGATAATGAAGAGGGAGAGGTCTGGAACGTGAAAGCTATGAATCTGAGAACTGGAAATGGGTCTATTGGAATGTACAGATGGCATTCTTCGACATGATCACTTCCAATGATTACAATCACCATTAGAACGTGAGAAAAATTAGTTACTTTTTTTCTGTCTCAGCTAGTTATTCATTGTGGTACATTACATGGGGAGCGAAGCTTCTACCCCCAAAATATCGGATTTAGTAAGAATACAATTTCCAGAGAATTCTTTACTCTGACATGCTTCAAAAGCGGCCTAAGCCCCATTGATGAACTCTTAAACAGTCTCCTTTTGCAGATAAATTTCGGCTCTGGAAGGGCTTGGAGGAGGGGTCGAATTTTCAAACGCTTGCTTTGTAAAACCGCTTGATGAATCTGGAGTGAAAACACTTGCACTTGCATACTATTTCAAGTGAGTAGAATGATTCAAATTCCTGGTGAATGGTAGTGAGTACAGGTTGGCAGACGATTGTCTTTTCCATCTTGCTCTGATCAGACCTGCACTCACTGAACTTGGTTAACAGCTTATTTTCATCATAAATGTCGTTGTCATGTTGCCAGATAAAAGTTCGAAATTATCTAGCCTAATTGAGGCTCTGATGACAACTTCAATGGTCAAACAATTTCACGTATGCCTACCTATTGTCACACTTTTGGCACAAAAAGAGTCTGTAGATACCTACCTACCTACCTACCTACCTACCTACCTACCTACCGACCTACCTACCTACCTACTACCTACCTACCTACCTACCTACCTACCTACCTACCTACCTACCTATCTATCTACCTACCTACCCAGTGGCGGCGCCACGGGGGGACTGGGGGGACGCGTCCCCCCCATTCGTCACCAGAAAGGATTTTTTAATTCGTCCAAATCCAAGGAGAAATTGTCGGGGGAGGGGTGAGATTTCACATAGGTACTTTAGTATTTCATTAAATTGCCTGCCTTAGAAACTGCAACTTTACGTTGCGTAGGAAGTTTTCGTATTGTTCCTTATCAAAACTATCTCTAGAACAGGCTTAATGACGCATATCTGAATGAGAAGAAGAGACTAGTGTTTCATTACCACCGTACCTAGCAGACATAGCTTTGTTCGCAACATTGGCCATCAGAAATCCCAAGATCTTGACTGTCTCGCTGCTCCTTATGTTGAGTTGCATTTGAACAGCGTTCCCCGGCTGTAAACATGGGCGTTCCCTGTCGGTAAAAAGGGCGTTTCCTAGCATAAAAAAGGGCGTCCCCCCATTTCTTGGCGGCTGGCGCCGCCACTGTACCTACCTACCTACCTACCTACCTACCTATCTGCCCGTCTACCTACCTACCTACCTCTCTTCTTTCCTATATAAAATCTCCCCCATCACGTAATGTGCTCACTGTTCGCACTGGCATGGACCTAAAGAAAGCAAACGTTTCCCAATAATTTTCAGGGAATTTTAAATCTTGTTAACAGTTTATGAATTTCTAATACCTGTAATTTCGTAATGTAGAGTTGCATGATTGTAACAATTGGCGCTGGACGCTTGTAACTGGGTTGTTATTACTACTATTACTGTCAGTACTATTATCGCAGGTAGCAGGGAATGTTCGTAGTAATCGTAAAGTAAAATTGCAAACCAACCTTTGTTTTCTTCCTTATCGTTGTTCTGTTTTGTGATGATCGTGTTGTCCTCTGGCTCCTTCCATCAAACCATTAGGTCCCTCGTTTGGGGACTGGGTCTGTTGATGGGCCTAATGTTTTGATGGAAGGAGCTTGAGGACAACATGAACATGATACAATCTTAAAAAACCATGAGTTTATGAAGGTTAAGATAGGACAGCAGGCAGAAGTCTGTAACTTTTTCTGGTTGGAACACGAAAAATGTTAGTCTAGACCCTTTAGCTATTCTAAAAACAATGTGAAACGAACGATTATTAGATATGTTTTGAAGAATTTTCGAATGTGCACAAAAGCGATGGAAATTCTAACGCCGATCAACTGAACCTTGTGTAGACTGATTATATGGCCGTAGCACAGGGGTGCCGCCAGGAAGTTGTATAACCCCACCCCCCCCCAATGGTAAAGAGGCCTTCCTCTGACCCTCCTTTGTGATTGTGACGCTATGACGTAATGCTTTAAGAGAGAGATCGAAAGCGAGGTGCGCGAACAATCAAAAGGAGGCGAGGACGAAGAAAGAGAGAAGAGAAGAAAAGACAAGGGGAGATACCGCGAGCGGTGGCCTCTGTAAAAACCGGTAGATCTCTGTCTAGTGCCTGAAGCGCCATCATCAAGTCGAAGATCACAGGGCAACAGGAGACTTATCGTCATCAGTCTAGTGTCTGACGCCATTGTGAAAGTTCGTTAATAACATTACTTCTACGGAGGAGGCAGCCAAGGGAGAAAATAGAGAGAAACGAATTAATTTTGTCCTTTCCATCTTCTGTTACCTTCTCCGCAGAACAATAGAAATTATCCCTCCACAGCACAGCTACAAATTAGTTGTTGGACACTGGCAGTGTCTAACTAGCCGTGAATGAACGTTGTGGCTTATGAACCAAGTTTCTAGTTTGGTCGGCGAGTTAAGTGAACAGATTGTAAATATTCTAAAAACCTTAATGGCATAGATAAACTCAAAACCTCATTATATTATGAAACTCAAACTGAACGTAAGAAAATTAACTGCGAGGTATAAAAGTTTATCATACTTTATTTCATAGGGAGTTAATGTTTACAAACATACTTATGTAAAGATGCAACGGGTGTCCCAGAAAAAGATTTTTGTCCCGGAGGGAGGGGTCGAATAACATATTGAAGGTACGGGTATGTGCCTCCCATATGGGTGAGTTTTTGGGCCAAAATTCTCTAAACAAGGGTCCCTTTTTCGGTAGATTTTCCATAAACATGGGTGGATTATCCAGAAATTGGCGAAAAATAGCAAATAATGGATCATTTTCCACCAAATTCCTCATAAAGTTAAGCATGAAATTATTCATACCTGTACAAAATTCTGAGTACTTTGCAACACTCGGTTTGAGGACCAATTTCACTGTAGCTGAAGTTTCGTAAGAATATTCTAAAAGACTCGAGATTAGCACATCAAGAAAAATTGGAAGAAATTGAATATCTTGTGAATTGACCTGCAGAAATAACAATCTAAAATACTACAAGTGTGGCATGGGTATGAATAGTTTCAGGCATAACTGCAAAAGTGGTTATGACAGCAAGTTTCGGTAATTAGAAGTGGATACCTTTCTGAAAACAGGGCGGCAAACCCCCGTATATCCACAAATCATGTACCCCCCGGGGTTTTTCGTTCAGCGATTCAAAATTCTCCTCCATAGTTAACTTGCACATAGATACCTCATTTGTTGACATTGGTGCTTCGAATACTGTAATGTTAATGTTGAAAGCTCAAATTGCCTCCACGTCTAAAACTGAGGTTTGCCTTTTTGTTTTTGGGGAGACGAGATACGCTTTGTCCGAGGAAACAAAAGTGTTTCCTTGCAGTGGGTTTAAAGCTCATGCGCCCGTCAGAGCTTCGACCCCAAGATGCGGAAGAGCTATAACCTGCTGCATGGGAGACACCCAAGTTTCCTCGGACAATCCAAGTTTCCTCATATTTCGTCTTCCCAACAATAAGGGTAAGAAAATTCCTGAAGCACAACGAAATTTGAAACTAAAGTTAAAGAAAAATGAGAAAATGGTGCAGTAAGTGACTTCTAGCAAACAATAGTATAATATAACCTTATCTTCAAATTTCATCAAGTACCCGGTGAGCTAGAAAAAAGTTCCCACTATGAAAATTCATAGCATCAAAAGTACCTCACAAGCAATAAAAATATAAATTCAACTTTACAAAAATTTTATGATTGCAAAATGACTGAAAAATGGCCTAAAACATTTATCAAATCATGAAGGACTCTTCGCACAGATCAATAAAGAAAATGCAATTGTTCATGGGTGAGAGCTATCCACTGCACATTTATTGCCATGGGACTGACAATCTTTAGCATTTGTTTGAAAATTGATGTCGTGTAACTCTTGAGAGAGGTGAAACGTACAATCATTAGTGCTTCTTGCAGCATGTTTGAAAATCCGGCTGCCCTAAAAGGATCGAAATTTGCTGATGCCAAAACCAGTCACGAAATCAGCTATACCTGGAAGGATAATTTGGTTTATGATCTGCTAGCCAAAAGAAGAAATTTGCAGATCGGCTAACTAATGAAATTTTGGTGATTTTTTTTTACATTCAGGAAAAAAATTTACAATATTAGTTACGTTCTACTTTACTTTCTAATTATGACTCTACGGCACTACAGGGACAATTCCAAGAGGAGCGAGATTGCACGGCTACCCCTTGGTTACATGAAACAAAACGAGGACAAAACAAGAAACTTTAGGCAAAGAAACAACGAGGGAACGAAAAACATAAACGAACAACATACAATTAAATACGGCATTAAAGTTTGAGTGTAGGTAGCTTGTTACCAAGTAATTCCAGATATAAACAAGTCTGAGACTTTGGAACCTGAATAAAATTTGTTCGTTCTTCGAACCCAAAGATTTAGGTTGGTGATTTTCTCAACAGGAGTACTTTTGTTGGGAAACCAGGTATTTCTACCAGAAAAATATCACAAGAAAATGCCATCACAATTGGAAATTCCCAAGATGTTGGGATCAAATCTTGATAATGGCTATGGCCAATAATGCACCTTGTTTGTAGCTAAAAAATCAAAGTATATTACCTCGATATTACTGTTTTATTTTGCTGCTTTCCCCTCGGCTAAAGCCTAACCAGTGCTAGGAATCAAATCAGATGGCTCCTGCGCGTCTGTACAGTGAGTTCCTACACAGCGTTCATCCTCCTTTCAAATTCCCTCTTAGGCTGCATTCACATTGCACAATCTTTTGCAAGCGCGTAAACGCTAGTGCAAAAATTCTCCATACTAATCCCTAACAGTGTTCAGATTGCAAAAATACTTTACAATCTGAACACAGTAAGGGATTAGTATGGCAGATTTCTGCACAAGCGTTTACGCGCTTTCAAAAGATCGTGCAATGTGAATGCAGCCTTACAGAATAAATAGGGTTCAGACGCGCAGGAGCAACTCGAATTTGAATGCTAGCACTGGTTAGGCTTGGGCCAAAGGGAAAACAACAAAAAAAACTATGTTAATATCGAGGTAACAATTTTAATTTTCAAGCTACAAACATGGTGCATTATCGCAAATGGTATGTCAACACGTTCTGGGACACCCGTTAGTTAAGTTGATGAGCTAAGACAGCAGATTGCAAATATTCTAAAAACCTAATTGCGATGATAAAGTGAAAAAACCTCTAACTTTATGAAACTCAAACTGGACGAAAAATTAATCGAAAGATACAAAAATTTGATATACTGTATTTATGGGAGATAAATTGTAAACAAATATACTGTGTAATGAACTACAACCATGGGGGAGGTCCAGTCAGGGCTAAAGAGTGCCAAAGCAAAAATTTGAAAAATACCCTCAAATGATAGTAACTTTTTACAAAAACCCTCAAATGGTAGTTTATGAACCTGAATACTGGGTTATTTGGTAGCATTTAATAATGAAAATTCTATATAAGGTTTTTCATAGTTTTATATTGCAAAACTGACGGAACAAAGCACGAAAACTTTCAAATTCATTTACAATTAATGCTGTAATGACTGAATTGGAATGTGGATGAGCTTACTGGATCGAAACATAATAAATGACTAGGACTCTTTGAATACCCCCAATTCGTATTATGTGGTTGGCACATGGGGCCATTTGGTAGCTATTTGGTAAGACCCTCAAACCAACTGGATCCCCCTGTTAGGCTATAAAGGGAGTACCCCGGGACTACAGTACAGTTCTTTCGCAAATCAACCCAATATTGGTTCGTAAGACTTCCCTCGAATTCATACGGATTCGACGATTTTGCCCATACGAGCAGGAACAGAAATCTCTATGAAGTCCGTCTCTGGAAGCCGTAAGAGCCGTTACGAATTCTTACGTGCCCTTACGAATTGACACAAATGTTTACGAATTCACAATCACCACAACGAACTTTCGCGAAATTTTTATGAATTCAAAAACAAATTCTTATGAATTCGATGATGTTAAATGGCGAAAGATCAGTACTGTAACTTCTACTATGAAAATATTATGTTGAATATATGCATAAGCTGTAGATGCTGTTCTGAAGAGAGAAAAACGCTTTTTAGAAATGCATAGGTAGACTTATGACGATGAGTCCCTTGAATCCCTGCGGCAAACCTAAGCCGACCTGTTCAATCTGTCACTCCCCAGGAAGTAAATGCGACTAACAACCCGAATTTGTTCAACGGTCACTCCCAAGAAAGACAATGCGATAAATACCATGTTAAGCAGACATTTAATCAATGAAACTTGGTATAAATCTGGAGAAGGAAGTTCACTTTAAATGTAAAATGAGTCTCTCAAAGCTACGGTTTTCATCTGTTAAAGACCAAAACATACCATAGAAATCTTCAACTACCTGCCGCAGCAACTTCTTTCAAAAACTAGTCAACCGCATCATTCGAATTGAAAATTCGACGACATTTCTATCTCTCAAATCTCGCAATCTGATTGGCACTTTAGGAATCGCAGAGTTTAGGCCTAAATAGGGCCAGGTTTTTCAGAGTAATACTACGAGTCTCTCTTGACCGAAGCGCCAAGAGCACAGGGAAATATCAGACTCTAGGTCGTAAGTCTACATAGGCTGTACATGTCAATGATTTTGGTATAAACATAGGTCCTGGTTTCTAGGAAATTGGTAAAAACAATTTTTCGTCTCTGAAAAATTTATAAGTAGGAATTCTTAAAAAAGCATGGGTCACATTGAGCGAACTACTAAGAAAATCACGTGAGTGTGAATGTTTGTTGGGTATAAGTTTTTGGGGTATGTACTCGGTGTCCAAAAATTCACCAAACTTTGATTACCGCTGAAGCTCTATCAAGCTCCAAGTGAGGGGGGGCTTATTAATTTTCTGAAACTCCAGGGGGGCTCATTAGAGAAGGGCTTAATCACAAAGTCATATGACACAGGACGAAGATGGTTCCATTTTTCTTCTCTTGCCCCATCTTTTACGGAATCAACATACAATCTAACGAGTCAATTACTAGCCTGCGTGCATCCCCTACTGTTTCCGCAGAGTTGAAATTTCCCGTTGAATTGAATTCATTTTCTGACGCCAGTAGGGTCTGCGAAGCAGCGAATGAAAGCCTCTTCTTAGTCACGTGCAGGTTCCGCAAAAACACGGAACTATTTTCATTGATTAATAAACAATCTATTGTCTTGCAAGGCCATTTTGCTCTTCGACAAGGTCATTTTGCAATTAAGATGAAGTAAAAACCACATGAGGTACTTCGCAAGACAATGGATTGTTCATTAATCAATGAAGAAAGTTCCGTGTTTTTGCGGAACCAGCACGTGACTCAGAACAGGCTTTCATTCGCTGCTTCGCAGACCCTACTGGTGTCAGAAAATTAATTCAATTCAACGGGAAGTTTCAACTCTAAAGGCACAGTAGGGGATGCACGCAGGCTAGTCAATTACACAAATTCACCTCAATTTTAGCCTGTATTCCAGATCCTCAGAACTAGAGTCTGCAACACAGGCTACCCAATTCTTACCCCAAACCATATCGAAATTAACAAGAAAACTTATTTGGCTAATTAAATGGCGGAGCTTATTCAAAATCTTTGCTTAGGAGGGAGGGCTTATTAGAGCGGTGGCCTAACAGAGAGGGCGCTAAATAGAGCCTTTACAGTATATGGTCGATCTTGAAATTTGTTTTTTGGAACGTGGCTCAAAGACCAAATCTTTCAAAAATTAATTAATAAATTCAGGTCTCTGTAAGGCCGCCTGTCGACTTATGACCTGGAGTCCCTTGTTTCCCTGTCCTCTTTGACTTCATGATGGCACTTTAGTCAACAAAGACTCATAATATTACTCTGAAAAAAACTGACCCTATTTAGACCAAAATTCTGAGCTTCCCAATCAGATTGTGAGAATTGTGTAATACAAAGGTTACGGCAAATATGATAGAATTTTCGATGTGATTGAAGAACTGATAACATTAGGACGAGGCTCGAGGCTGCGATTCGAGATTAGGGACTGTGATTCAAGATTCGAGGCTGCGATTCGAGATTAGGGACCGTGATTCGAGATTCGAGGCCGTGATTCCAACATAATTCGATTGACAAATGCAGGAAATAGGATCAGCATTTTTACTGTTTCGTTGCGAGTTCCCGTTGAGTAAGATTTACCCAGGGATGCAAGGGACTCAAATCATAAGTCTAGATGATGGCCGGCTCAATTTTTGGTTATAATACGGCTGATTTCCAGTCAGTGAAATTTTCCAAGTCAAGCGGCGGAAATTCTCTTGTTTGCGAGAGAAAACATCGCTCTGAAATTGAATAGATAGCTACGGCTGAGCAATCCTTTATTGTCTAAGGATTCGCCCGCACGGAAAATCTTGCTGACTGGAAATTGGCCTTTAAGCTTTTAATTTGGTCATAAGTGACAGACAGAAACGTACGCTGTCATCGGAGACTGACAGAATGATAAAGAATCTAGAATACTGGGTTTCAGGCAAGATTGGCCGTGCTGCTAAAAAGGTATAGCACAAAAAAGTTTGCCGAAATCTTAACCTTTAAACATCTTATCATCTTTAAGGTCCAGGGCTCAAAAATATTTTTCTTCCTGGTAGCAAGCCAAGCTTCTTCATTCCTTTTTGCACACTTTCTTCTTCTTTTCAAAAATACTACCCCATTCTATCCCTTTACTTTTCTCTCCTTGCTTCTTTCACTTTCCCTTCCTTCCTCTCCTCCTTTCTTTCTCTTCTTTTCCCCTCCTTCCGTTTCTTTTTCCCTTTTCCCTTCTTCCTTCCTGGGAAATTTGAGCATTTTCAGCTACCTTCCTGATAGCGCTGCTACCGTGCTACTTCGTTGTTTTTAGCCCTGTTAAGGTCATTGACAAAACAAAGGAAAAGAAGTTATCATAGCTGTGGTAAACGAATTTTGGTGAATTTCTTATATTCAGAAATTTGGTATAAACATGGGCCGGTGTTTTCTGGCGGAATATCCCTGTTCACTTCCAAGTCCCCAAGTCTGTTTTTCAAGTGTGACAATTAATTTCAGATTGATTCCCAGTAAAATTCAATTCAACAGCAACATCTACGACAATCGTAATAATTCTACTTAATAACAATAACAGTTTATATTTTGTTGAATAAATCTCTTTGTCAAAAATGCGGGTATGAGCATGCGTACTATAAAAAATGTATAAAGGAAAACTATAAACACCTAACTACACTTTGAGTGACCAGTTGGATCCAAAATTGAAAGAGAGGCAATACCATTCAAACGAGGCCAGTAAGGAATCGCCAAGAAACCACTTGAAATTATTTGAAATTCGCGTAGTCATCAAATGCAGTCAAATACTCTTCAACAGCGTTGTAGATAAATTTGTATTGCTCCTAAAATAGAAGAGAAAATAAGAAATCAGGACAAAGTTAAACACTGAGGCCCAGTTCACACTGCTCCATTTTGTTATTATTAGTTTCTGATGCAATCAGTGTTCACATTGCTAAAAACGGAGGGCAAACATCTGTGATGACCGGATTAGCGATTCGGAGGAGCAACATCAAAGCTAGGGCAGTAGACAGAAGAGAAGTTAAGATGGCGGCAGTGAGGGAAGAGAGGAACTAACTCGGGAGACATTTGACCAGTGTCCTGCAACTGTTGGACTAAGAAGTTTCGTTTAATAAATATTGTGTTCATTTACACTTGTCTTTTTATTGGTTGACATACTACAACATCCGTTTCAGTTCGTTCATATCGAATACACCTGACTACAAATAAGGAGCTATAAAAATATCTGTTTTTGTGCGTTCACATTGCTTCTGTTTTGTGAAGATCATTGTTGAATATTGCAGCGCTTTCGAAAATCCCTATTTTTGTGCTCCTTTTGTGGCAATTAATGTGAACACTTTCATTAAAAAATGAATGTTTTTCCTTCCATTTTTATACAGAAACGGAGTAATGTGACCGGGCCTAAACTTCTTACCAAGTTGCCGGCGACAAGATGTAATATTTCGAATGATTTAGTACTAGGCAGAGAAGCTAAATTAAACCATAATTTGAAGGGCGTACGACCAGCTAAGGGGAAAGGGAACTCCTGTACGGGGTTCGGTATACATGTGCCTGATCGGGCTATGGGTTAATTTGTGACAATTGGCCCGGCTTATGGGTCATGTTTTGTGACTTTTGCAGGTTATGGTTCTGTTTTTGCAAAGATTTAGTCAAGGGTAAATGTTAGATGCTGTTGACAGCAGTAAGTAGTTATCAAAGCTTTCGTTTAATGGAGTGAAGCTCTCCTGATGGTATTCGACGTATTCTTTTCGCGGCTCTTATCAAAACTTTCAGGCCTGGTTGTGGGTTATCGTTTTAGGATGATGCACTGGTTATGGGAATACATTTTCAACATGACTGCAATTGAACGAGACAGGACAAATTTAGAGAATGAACTCACCAAAGTTTTCACCAAATGAGCTCTCTGTATTCGCATAGCTTTGATAGCTTGAAACACATCAACCATTGACTCCATTTTGACTCTTTCGAGAACAGCATTTAATGCAGCAAAGGTTCCACTCCTGCCAAGTCCATCGCTATGAAAATGAAAACGACGTTAGGGATATGAATCATCGAAGTAATTTGGAAAACGGTTCCCTTGTAGCTACACCCTACGCTTATTGCGTTGAGCCCTAGTAATCGCTACCGTCCACCAACCCTACTCGCTCATACTAGTATGAGGGAGAGGGGGGAGGGTGTGGTAGCGACTACTAGGATTCAACGAAGAAAGGCCCCGTTCACACTGCTCTGTTTTTCTACAAAAGCGGAGAGAAAGACCTCCGTTTTCGTGAAAGTGTTCACACTGATCTGCACAAATACGCCACAAAAACAGAGGCTCTCGAAAACGTTATCAAAAGTGAATATCCACAAAAACAGAGGTTTTTGAAAACTCATTTGATCAATGTGAACGAAAAAAAACGGAGGTCTTTGAAAACTCACTTGATCAATGTGAACGAACAAAAACGGAGGTTGTTGAAAACTCATTTGATCAATGTGAACGAACAAAAACGGAGGTTTTTGAAAACTCATTTGATCAATGTGAACGAACAAAAACGGAGGTTTTTGAAAACTCATTTGATCAATGTGAACGAACAGAAACGGAGGTTTTTGAAAAGTGATTTGATCAATGTGAACGAACAAAAACGGAGGTTTTTGAAAAGTCATTTGATCAATGTGAACGAGCAAAAACGGAGGTTTTTGAAAACCCATTTGATCAATGTGAACGAACAAAAAGGGAGGTTTTTGAAAACTCATTTGATCAATGTGAACTAACAAAAACGGAGGTTTTTAAAAACACTCCAACATTTAACAATGACTGTCACAAAACCGGAGCTACGAGAACGCAAAAAACCGATATCTTTGGCTCCGTATTTGTTATAAGGCAGATAAATGTGAACGCACAAAAAAGGAGGTTTTTTCTCTCCATTTTGTACAAAAATGGAGCAATGTGAACGGGTAGCTTCGATGCAACAAAAACGGATACAAACAAAAGCGGAGTAGTGTGAACGGGGCCTAAGCCAAGACATGTTGTTGACAAAGATGTGATCTTAAACTTCTGGCCACGACTGTAAATTATATGGATATGTCACAAATCAATTTGAAACCGTAGTATTGAAAAATCTGCGATCTGGCTCTGGCACTGGATTATCAAGCCTACCGCAAAAAACCGATATCTTTGACAACGTATTTATAATCTTGTGGAACTAATGTGAGCAAACAAAAACGGATGTTTTTCACTCTTCTTTTGTACAAAAACGGAGCATTGTGAACGGACAGCTTCGAAGCACGAAAAACGGATACCAAAAAAACGGAACAGTGTGAACGGAGCCTTAGTCTGGCTAGACGAACGACATAGGCCAAGTTATCGCAAAAACTGCAACGACAACAACAACAACATGAAAACAACAACAACAACAACAACAACATTCTACTTTTGCTCAAACGCGGACTTATGGATTTTCATATAAAAAACTGAGACGGAAATGAACACGTTTAGGTGTGGACTTAGGAACGAGGGTCAGGCGTAGTCTCAGAAGAGAGGCAAGCAGCCTTCGACGGGCTGAAAATTCTCACTACTGCGGTGAAACTCATGGAAGCTAATTGATCAAAATATGAGGAAGTCCTGGTTCACAGAGAAAGGTTTGTTGATTCCTGAGTTGTGAAAAACTTCATCTGGATACTTGAAGCTTTTCTTCGTGGCTAACATCATTGAAAACTTGAATTTTGAAGGTATTTTAGCTTCGGAAGTTTGAGCCGGCAACTTAGGCCTTACCTCGAGCATACGGTTTTTGGGACAGAGTTGCTATGGTTTCAATATACAGACATGAAATCAAGGGGAAGGACTGCGTCCCAACTTTCAATATGCATGTCCATGAGTTGTAGTTTGAGCGGCTATCAGTTTATCAATAGCGATGTCTTCAGTGTCTGACCTGTCACGCAAGCCAAAAATGACACATAATTTATGGATACATATACTTTTGTCACACAATTAACATTCGACTTGGTGAGAAGCCTGCTTAAGGAGACACACACTGAGAGCCCTGATGTTCTCATTATCTCCTGGGAAGGTCTGCGACAAAGGTCATACAAAGCTCTAGCAGGGCTCCCTCATAATGAGGGGTGGGGGATTAGAAATTCCCTGGTGTGCTACATTAGCAAGAGAAATGAATGGCCCAGGAAGGGTTGTTCGAGGATGCTGTAGCAGGCATTGGTTGAAAACTCCCATGGCTAGCAATTTGAGTGCAATTAGCAGGGTGATGTCATTGTGATGTCATAACTCAATTCAGACTACTCTCTGACCAAGTCAATTCTTGTAAATCTGATTGTGATTATCATGATCAAATACAAATGAATCGAAATCAGTCTAACGTCTAGCTACATTCTTGTTTGAATCAAACGCATTCTGATGACGTTTTTTAGCAACGAAATACCATGTACAGCTGCTCTGTCTATTTTGTTGTACTTAAATGTTGGCAATGTTCTGGACCCATTTTCATGTAGATTTCAAATGTGGAAGTAATTTTCTGAAATCATGCGTCAATGCCTCGTGACATCACAAAGAAATTTGCGGGAATCTTTTGGAACAAAAGCAGTCTCATCAACAAATGAATTATCAAAGAAAAATAGCACAAAGCTGTAATTTAGCTACACCAATCGATCCAGAATTTGTTCCTTTTCAACAAAATCCAAACATCGTCGTCAAACTGCACACCATCTTCTTCTGGGATGATTCACTTGTTGCTGCTGACTGAAACTGCTATGATTCAAAAGGATTCTCACAAACTTCTTTGTGACCTCAACAATATGACCCAGAATTTCAAACAATGACATGAAAAATGACATTCAAACAAAACAATGACACTTTGCGCTGTTAGAAAACCCTTGGGTCTGGTTCTACTCTGAAATCATGAGAAATTACTTTCAACTTGAATTTAATAACACCTAAATTTGTTGCCTTCGTCCCTAACAAAGTTCTTCTATTTTGAAAAATTTGCGAGTTTAAACAAAATGGCATTTGCTTAAATTCAATATTTTGTGAAATACTATTGCTCAAAACAATTTTTCATGCCTTCATTACTGTCATATGTCTACCAATAGAATTACTATCGGAAACATTTGATCTGGTCCTTGACAAATACAGACGAAAGAAAGTTTTAAGATTGGTAACTTAACCGAGTTTTGGCGAGTTTTGCAAAAGCTTCCCTCAGGCCCCAGGTATATACTGCCCATTGGGCCCCAGGTATATACTGCAGTGCTACTTGTTTCAGTTTCTTTACAGCTATTTATTATGTTGTGGAGTTTCAAAATCGTATGAACAACTGGATTTTGTCATACCCTGGGGAAGTACTTCATTATGGCTGTAATTCGACCAGCATCTGGACTTTGACAAAACGACCTTTTTGTAACAATAAATTAAATATTCAAGAATTCCGGGCCCGGTGCCTGAATATCAGGAAGTTTCTACAGGAAGTTAGTATAAATTTTGTAGCCATATGAATTTATGAATTTTGTATACTTGAATACGCCAGGTCTAGCCAAATTTCTTCAGCTTTGACTGCCTTGACTTTGACAAAACGTCGTTTTTCTTGACTTAATATTTTCTCAAACAAAATACAAGTAGGGGTTCAGTTGTTTGGTGCGGATAATCATCGTGGGACCCATTGGTAAGAAATTTCAGGGGCCATACGGATGTAGCTTTTATAAAATGTCGTCCTTTCTTGATTTTATCGTTCCTCGAGCACAATACAAGATATCGTTGTGGGATCTATTAATGAGAATATCCTGAAACAACTACCCATCTACCAGAATTAAGGTTAAAAACAGACACATAGGTTGGGAATTTTCGACGACCCCTCCCCTTTTGTGAGCGGCAAGCCCAGTATCAATGTGAGGTCATACCTGCAAACGATGGTGATTGGTCCATTTCCAGATTGTTGTTGCCATCGTTCCAGTTGATTGATGAGCTGTATTACTGAATTGCAATTTACTGGAACTTTTGTTTCTGACCAACCAACGTATGAGAATAATTTCACCATCATTGGATACTCTGGAAACTGAAAAGCGTGAAATAATCAGCTAAAATGCACTTTTAAAAATTCTTTGAGTTTTTCGTCACAAATAACAACAACTAAACTACAACTCCATATGCCGGGTGACCAAAAAAACTTCATGAGCCAGATTGCACACAGTTTCCTACACCCCCTGGACTTGCTACAAGTCTCTCTCGCGGCAAAAACGGGAAAAGGACTAAAAGTGAGAGAGACTTGTAATACTTGGCAGCCTGGGTCGGTTGTTGGCTGGACAGGATTCTGTCCAGTCGGCATCCTTTTACAAAAAACCAATATCCAATCATATGCTTAGAAACTACAATGATACAACGGAGCGAGGCTCTGCGGTGTTCTTTGACAATTGCCGACTCAAGCTTCGATGAAACAGTTGACAACAACCCTGTCATTTTGAAAATGGAAGAAAGGCTCGATAGCTCATGAATATTAATGACCATGCTAAGTATTACAAGTCTCTCGGGCTTTTTTCCTTCTCCCATTTTTTCCGCGAGAGGGACTTGCAGCAAGTCCAACACTCCCCCCCCCCCAGTAACGACCCAGCAGAAAAACGCTGACCCGACAAGGAAAAAGGATAACCCGCCAGAAAATGGTGTTTCCCCACCAAGTTTGAGTTTGAAGCACTCTCCCCGCCTTGTTTCAGCTGCTTCCCCGTTGAAATTTGTGTCTCCCCGTCAAAAATAATACAAGTTCCATCTCAGATAATAGCCAAAGGCTTTATTCCATGTCACGATATTTTCAATCTCCGCTGAAAATGCATAGTTTAATAACTTCCCCGCTGTACTTTCAATGTCCGGAGAGGTCGTTACTGGGGGGTGTTTTCCTGAAAGCAAAGGTTATGAGCACAAACAAGGTATCAGCATGTAGGTGAAAGGCTCAGCTATCTTTTGAGAAATTGCTTGGTCGGTTTAAGGCACTTACAGTGATGACAAAATATACAGAGAATTTGATAGAAACAAAACAAGGCTATCCTACTGTCTTCTCGACTCTTAATCGTTGCTGACCTCTTTATTGTGTGCTAATGCAAGAAACTAGCGACACAGCGACTAGACTGGGCCAAAGTTATCTGTACGTTTAAGAAACTGACAACAGTTGAGGAGCTCAAAATGTGCAATAAATGTAATAACTTGCGTAAGTAGTTGGCAAGTTTGCTTTGTCGTGTTAATCATACCAACTCCAGTCTTGTCCTTCAAAAGATATTCTAGCTACTAATCTATAATTCTATAATTGGATTTTCAGAAAGCTTGAAGATTTTCCTGAACCACAGCTTATTTCAAACTTCAGCTCATCAGAGGATGTGACGTCATTGAAACAACAAGCAACTAAAACAACAATATATAAATCGAGACGTGATCCACAGCCAGGCCGAGCCGAGCTGTACAACTTTGTAAAATATCTATATAAGGGCTACACACCCTGGTGTCTTCGACTCTAAACTGGCGTATCACCAAATCAATCTCTCCTCTTCTTGTTACACTTCTTAAACTGGCTTCATCACTTCCTCTTACTTTTGATAAACATTCCACTGTGATCATATCGTATTCTCGTATGTGCATCTCTGGCCAGAATTTTACAAAATCCTAAAAATAAAATCAAAATGTATCTCCAATTACAACAGAGCCGAGGTGGTGGAAATTTAAAACTTCAAACAGAGATCCACGGTTTGTGTCATCAGTTTTGGTTTGAAATTGCGTGTGTTCTTTGCTTTGTGAAAATCTCTGTTGTTTCTATGTTTTCAAGGACAACCGACTTGTTATTTAGGAGAGCTGACAATGATTTTGATTTGCTCATTCGTGAAGTTGTATCAATTTTGCACGATCGTCAGTCTATGGAGTTAGGAGGTGGACATAATTCTGTTTTAAAGTTTGTGGGGACGTTTCACATGTTGATTTGTTGTTTAATTTTTCATTTTAGTTGTCGTCATCAGTCTAGGGGCTATATAGAGCTTTTACGGCAACGATTTTTTGAACCTACGAGGGCTCTCTTTGTTCCACTTGGTAAACTCTGCAGTCCATTAGCTAAATTCTGATAAAACAGCAACTTACATCCCCCTCATCCAGGGAGCACAGCAACACAACTGAGGCACTCTTGTGCTCACAGAGCATGCGCCAGAAATCCATCACAGTATTCTTCAACGGAGCTTGCGTTAGAATATACGCATTTCTCTGCTTGTAACCCTATGATGAGAAGAAAGCAAAATATTACACGTGATATTACATAACATCGGTAAAAGAAGCTGTACAGGATTTTAGTAAACAAATGGCACATGTCGGATAATTTCTTCAGCTTGCAGTGCGCTTTCGTGTGTATCGGCTAAACACAAGTAAAATTTGTGGCTCTGAATCCAGTTGTATCAATCAACCATCTCAATCCAGACTACCTATGGTAATCTTTCGTCGAGAAAGATGTTCCCTGGAATCTGCGTACTAAGGAACTATGCAAGCTTCCCTCAGTGAGTTTGAGGTCAACGGAATAAATTCCCTATCCTTTAGAGGGAGTCAACTGTGGAATGCTCTTAGAGCTTGTTTATATGAGGCAAAACACCTCACCTGCCAGACCCGGGGCTTAGAGGTGAGATTCCACCTTCCAATAGAATATACTTTGTATTTTCACTTCGCGTTTACATAACGAACGCAACGCCACCAGTATAGTGAAGTACCACCTCACAAGAGGTGGGATCTAACCTGGTTTAGGTGAAAGTTCTCCACATAAACGAAGCACCATCGGTATGATGAGAAGAAATATTCGTTGATTCTTTCTGGTCAGTTCATTCTGATTTCACGGAAGAGAGACTTATTTCTACCTCGCCTATCAGCCCCGGCCCCGGGCCTATGGCCGGTAAGGTGGTTTTCCTAATATAAACAGGGCCTTGGCGATGACTTGAAACTGACAACTTCTCTCTTGAAATTGAAAAAAATAGGTTGTTGGGATGGTGACAACTGTACGTGCTGCATTTGCACTAAATTTAGAGTTTCTTCTTTTTCTGTTATATTCTATACTGTATACAAGGTGCCCCTAAACAAACTATGCACTTTTGGCAGGCCACAATAAATCGTATATTGGACCGATCTTTGAAGATTTATGAGTTAATCTTTAGCTAAGATCTTTAATTAAATACCAGCATTTTTTGTGGCTTCTATTTATGGAGCTATAAGCGAGTTTCTTAAAATTCTCGATTTCGAAAACGCTGAAAAAGGGACAAAAACGTTGATCAATTTTCTTAAGACTCAACATGATTGGACAAAGAGAGTACGTTTTCGTGGAGATTGGGGAATTTGGAAATTCATCAGTTATAATCCAATGCATGAGAAGTAGTTCTCTGTTGGATGGAAGGTAAAAATACTTTTAATGATACAAAGAAATGTACTTCCTTCTTAGATTTCATTGAGTTCATACATTTATGCAGGTCTCGAGCAACGGTGGAAAAAATATTTTCACTTCTGGGACCAGATCATGTCTTGAGAGAAATTTCTGCATGGATTGCTTCAAAAAAGTATCCACCTTTGATATGTTACGAATTGGACAGAATTTGAAGACTGACTATCAGTCTTAAATCACAATAGTAAATGGTCTTTGTTAGGCAAATTTTGTTGATTTTCCGGCTGACCACTTCCAGACTTATACTGTGAACTGCATCTTTTTATGAAATTACTTCGCTTGTTAACAGACTAAACTTTGTTTAATAACAGCTATCAATGACGAGAACCTGTTGGATTTTGACGTAAATTGACTACCCATATTTTAGCTTTTCTGTCTTTATCCCTTTCCTTTCATCATTTTATTCTTTCTAGAGACCCGGAAAAATTTCTGTGACCATTGGGCCTTGGTCCGTTATTTTTTCCACCGCTGGTCTTGAGTTGTTCCTGTGTCAAGGGGGTTAAAAGACAAACAATGGTGAAGTGACATGATGAGATGATGAGGTCAAACAAGCATGGAGTTTTGATTAATTTTTAATCCCCCAAACGTTTTCTCTTTATCAATTCACATTGAGTCTTTAGAAAATTTGATCAACGCTTTTTGACAGTTTTTCAGTGCTTTCGAAATCGAAAATTTTTGAGATACTCGCTTATAGCTCCATAATTAGAAGAATAAAAACTGCACAAAACTACTGGCATGTTTATTAAGGATATTAGCTAAAGATTAACTCTAACATCTTCAAAATTAGTCCACACTCAAAGAAAAAAGGTGTCTTACGAAGAACCTTTTAGGGTTCTTCAGCAGAATACAAATATGGAACCCCTAAAGGTTCGTCAAAGGACCCCAAGTCAGGGGTTCTTCAAAGAACCTCTAGCAATGGTTCTTCAAAGAACCCCTAAAGGTACTCTAGAGAACCCTAAGGTTCTTTGAAGAACCTTAGGGCATTGAAGAACCCTAGGGTTCTTTGCCAGAACCTCGCAAAACCACCTTTTTTCTGTGAGTGTAGTATACGATTGATCGTGACCTGCCAAAGTGCATAGTTTATTTTGACGCACCAAGTATTGTGTATGGCTGTTGTTAATTACAGTAAATCCCAGCAGATACGAACCTACTTTTTCAAGATCCAGACTGAAATTGGTTCTTATTTCAAAGATACTAAGAATAATTTGAGGTACGGAGGTTCTCATTTGAAGGGTGCATCATGCAGTCCCCTCGAGAGTCTCACAATGATGTTCAGCCCTATTATTTGTTTTGGAAGCGTTCTTATGGAACTAATAAGTAATTGAGGAGGAGAATAAAACGTTCAAAGCCAACTCGGACCACAATGGCTTTAATAACAGCAATCAAAGATCAACTTTGCAACTCCTGCAATAAGAACCTATGTTTCATCAAACTTAAACAGGTTCTTAATTGCAAGGTACATAACTTAGGAAAAACAGCCTCTAGGTTCTTATTTTGGAAGGTTATTATATGCGGGAATGTACTTTAGTGGTTTCTAACCAGTAAAAAACAACTGTCAACAAGTTTATGATTATGATTATGAATCTCCACAATCGTAGTTGGATAAAAATCTGATTGCACCGGCTAATTCCACGAAGTTTAAAGCTATTGAAGATATTTTCACTTGCAATGTTATTAATGCAATTTCATTGTATTAGACAGAAAAAATCGTGATTTTGCGATTACGAAGTTTTCGGTACTGGGTCAAACCCTTTGATTCTTATAAGGAAATGCGTGTACACGTTTTTTATAAGAAACTGGTTTATAAGAAACTAGTACTAAGATGGCCAAAATTTTAAGAGTACTATGTCTGAGAAGTACTAAGAAACTTTTCAAAGTTAAAAGCATGGATATTGTAGCAAATAGATCGTCAAACCTTTATCTTTGAGCAATATTATCTAATCACTTGTGTTTTCAACATAACAGAGCACTGTTTATTCCTTTATGATGTTTGAAATGTCAAGAAACATATCTGCCGCAGTTTCAGCGACCACATTGACAATTCATGCATTCAAAGACAAGAAACCAATTGAGAAATTGACAAAATTACACGTTAAATTAAGAATCTTTTAGTACTATGGCCTGATCCAAGTTTCTTATTGAAAAAACGCGTAGTCCTAACGAATTGAACCCATTGAATAAACAATCTTACGTCAACGTAAACTGCATTGATATAAGCAGTAGATTCGTCATCTTCTATTGTTAGTAAACGAACAAGGCTGCTGTCACCTAAAATACAATGATATAGCTTAAAGAGTTCGTGATAAACAAACAAAACAGCAATCTAGTGAGTCTACAAAGCGAAAGGCGATAGTAAATCTCACGGCAGGCCTTATGTTCTGGCTGTCTGTTCAGCTCTTTTATCTATCGGACGCAAAGTGCCTTAGGTTCCCTACTTATGAGCTTCACTGAATCGCATCTCCTTCAGTGTTTCTGACAGGCGTACATCGGAGTGTCACAACAGAGTGTAGAAAGGCCATTTGTCTCTTGTGACTATGGTCTGTTCAGCCCTTTCATTTTTCCCACAAAAAGAAACGCAGATCCCTTACTTATGAGCTTCACTGAATCGCATCTCTTTCAGTGTTTCTGATAGGCGTACATCGGAGTGTCACAACAGAGTGTAGAAAGGCCATTTGTCTGTTCAGCCCTTTCATTTTTCCCACAAAAAGAAACGCAGATCCCTTACTTATGAGCTTCACTGAATCGCATCTCTTTCAGTGTTTCTGATAGGCGTACATCGGAGTGTCACAACAGAGTGTAGAAAGGCCATTTGTCTGTTCAGCCCTTTCATTTTTCCCACAAAAAGAAACGCAGATCCCTTACTTATGTGCTTTACTGAATCGCATTTCTTTCAGTATTGCTAACTAGTGTACATCGGAGTGTCGATTCAAAGGACCATTTGTCTTTTCAGCCCTTTAATTCATCCCACGCAAAGTAGCACAGATCCCTCAGTCGCACAGCTTTAATTTTAGTTAATCTGCATACATCGGAAAGTTAAGGCAAATTGTAATAAAACCGTGTCTCTGTTCAGCTCTTTTATTCATTCGACGCCGACTGAGGTCCCTTACGGGCGACTTCCACTACAGTGGCTTATGCTAAGGTACCCTGGGTATGCTTTTGGTAGGCGACCAGGGCACTTGCTTGGTTCACATGTCCTCTAACAATAGAGCGTGCATCCTAAGCAAACACAGTTGTCACCAACTAAGACTACTGGAATTAGAGGTGGTCCTTTACTTGTTTGCTCAACTAGATCAGACTCGATTGAATAGCGTTCAATGCAGCTAATCAGCGTACAATAGAGTGTTGAGTCCATAGAAGTGTGGTTATCTCCCTGGTTGAGTCAACGAGCCTTTTCTTGATTGCTTAATCATCGGAATACCAAGTTTTCAAAGCATGAGGCTATATTCATATCCATAAAGACAATAAACTACATAAAAATGCACTTTTTACAAATCCTGCGTGAAATGTAAATAACGAGGTACGCCCAGAGGACAATACTTAAAACAGAGCTAAGGGAATACAAGATTGCTGCGAGTTAAGTGACGGACGATCACGCAAAACTGATAAACTTTCGTGAATGAGAAAATCAAAGTCATTGCTAGCTTTGCTCAAAACTGAAAAGTATTCCACCGACGTGGCGTGACCTGATTTGTCAATGTGGTCCCAGACGGCTGAGGGACTAACTTTTATTTTCTGATCTGCCTTAAATAAAAAATTTCCATGGAAAATTTACAGCAAATTACCCGAAGTTCCTCACAAAAAGATTAATTAAAAGTAAGCGTTGCGACACAGTGGTTTAATCCACTGATTTTGTCGCCAGAAGAGTCAGGCGGAGTCGGTTCGATACCCGGTAGGACCCCACCACTTGATCGTCATGACATCGAATCGCGGACTCGATTAGGTCTGCTCTATTTCTGCGATCCCATCGCTTGGCGTTGAAAAACACAACTTCACCTTCACCTTCAACAAAGAAGAATGTAATAGACTTTTACACCGGCCCTTTTAAAGATTTGAGCTCTCACTGCCTTGTCAGTCATCAAACAGAGAAGCTATTTGGGATTTCAAAATCTACTCAATATTAAACGACAACCAAATATCGATTGTCAAACCTGTGACAAAATTTCCTATTTCGATTTTAGTCAATGATCCCAAAACATTTCAGCCCCCTTTACAGGATAACGTTTCTATTCGAAACCGGATTGGGGCTCTTTTTACACGACACTGTTTTCGTTTCATATTGGATTGGCCTCCTGTTTACGCGAGAACGCACCAATTCCATATGCTTCATACCGTTTTTGCGCTTTCAAATGAAGACGCTCTGAAGGTGGCATAAAACGAGTCTGATATTATGTAAACGGTCGAATATCGAATCCGGTATCAACTCAATACGGAGCCCCATCGTCAATTGTATGAGCCTCCCATTCATTTGAATACGGCGCAGAATGTGCAGTGGATGCAGAAAGTCAAAGTGAAACCATTGCAGTGCACAGCGAAGCGTTCTCGTGTAAACACGAGGCCAATCCAACATGAAACGGAAGCGGTATCGTGTAAACAGGGCAGTTTTCCATATCGGACTGCCACCGTCATTCCGGTATGAATTGAAAACAGCATCGTGCAAATAGGGATTAGATAAAAAGGATACAATTTCTGTTCCTGTATTTGAAGGTCAACATATAAAACACTGAAGAACCCAATTTTGAACTACCGTATACTTTTCAAGAAAAACCTAAATCTTGCCAAAGAGTCAAAATTTTCTCATCTTCATTATCCTCGCAGTCTCCTACAGCAGTGCATGTTTCTTTCTTGACCAAATCAAAAGCTTGATATGTAAACAAAAGTTGATCTGGTAATCATCAACGCTTTTGGTAGAACGATTCAAAATCAAAATCAAGAAGCCATACAGAGAGCTAAACTTAATAACTTTGAAAATCAATTACATGATTAGCTATGTCTGGAAAAATAATTTGTTTCCTTACCTGCTTGTCAAGAAAAATTGACGATCAGCCTTGCAATGAAATTTTTGGCAATTTTTCAAACAAGAGTACTTTTTTGGAACACTCAGTAGCAGTTGATTTAGGCCCAAATGTTAGGCCATATTGAGGCCTACTGGATCAGTACGGGGCTAATCCACCTCTAGAAGAGCAGGGAAAGCTGTCGCAGTTTTGGCGTTATCATTTCAGTCAAAAAGCGAAACTACGACATGTACTGAGTCTAGCCACTCGCAAAACACACGAGCTACACAACAAACTCTAAAAAGGAAGATCTTACTTGGTAGGACGCAAGCATTTTGTGTTCTGTTCTTCATCATATTTTCATGTAATGTTGCAATGTTGCAAGCTGATTTTGATGGTATTGGACTGACATTGTTCAATATCTACAAGTCATGGAAAAATATAAAGACTCAAAACAAAAGAAAACTAATGATAACATTTCCAAACAAGGCGGCGGCAAAGGCAGATTGATGTCATTACAATATCATCTATAAATAGACCTTTTAGCTATTCTAATTCTAATAACGAATCGGAATCGAACGATATTTTGATTCACTTTGTAGAATTTTCGAATGTGCACAATAGCAATATAAGCTCTAATGCAACTTGATCGAGCCTCGCGTATAAAAATGTGTAAAAATAACGCTCATTCAAGGCTCTTTTGTAGGATTGCTAAAAGGTCTATTGCAAATAGGGATTTTACGTCCAATTAGCCTAGCCTCACTACGATAAGGACCCTCAAGCTACGCTTACTTCATTGAGTTGAATTGTTGTTGTTGTTGTCGCTCCACTGAGGGCCTTATGGACATAGAGCTGTAAAAACGGCAAAAAATTTCAATCGGCGACAGGATTCTGTCGCCCCGTCGTCTACCGATCAGCATGTGGCTTAGAGCGAGGCGGTTTTTGCTTTTGTGGCAAGAACGATCCTTTACCGAAGTACTGATACCTAATTTGATGGTACAGCACTTCTAGAAAACTGATTTTTAAGGCATTTTAGACCTATTGGTTGTGAGGAAAAAGTAGCAGATGATCTAGGCCCACAGCTACATTCTAAAAAAGAATGCGAATCGAACGACAGGTTGATACATTTTGTAGAATGTTCGAATGTACACAATAGTGATAGAAACTCCAACACTGCTCAATCGAACTCTTTTGTGGAGCAGCGGAAAGGTTTCAAGTAGAATCAATGCGGAACTTGCCCTTTTCTGCAAGCGTATGGGAAGAAGTCGTAGTTGTAGCGATATCAGTTCAGGCAAAAAGCGAAACTACGACATGTAATCGAGTCTACAATAGACCTTTTAGCTATTCTGAAAAAGAATCTCAATCGAACGATACTTTGCTACATTCTGTAGAATTTTCGAATGTGCACAATAGTGATAAAAGCTCTAACGCCACTCGATCGAATCTCGTGTATAAAAATGTATAAAAATAACGCTCGATCCAGGCTCTTTTGCTGAATAGCTAAAAGGTCTATTAGCCGTGCTACAAATGTATGAACAAAATATAGAGGCACAAAGAATACCCTTAAAGGGCCCTGGTCAACAGAAATGCCCTTAGAGCAAATCTGACTTCAAAGTCAGTACTCAATAATTTACACAGTAATACAGTAACCATTTCTGACAAAAATTAAAGCTATAGATTGCGAGATTTTATACAGCATTCCTTTATCCCCTTTTGAAAACAACGCCTTCTGTTAGTAGCTTTCAAAAAAAGCGCTGATAAGGCCATCACGCAACAGCCTTTACAATGGCATGTGAAGCGCTTTAAACGGTCTCCGTTTTTGACATTCACACACTGAAAATGGATCATTTTCAAATTTACCCCATTTTCTCAGCATATTCGAAAAGCTTAGCATTCACTGCAGAACAGTGTTAACGTAAGGCAAACTGGATTAGTTTTGCTCCGTTTTCATACGAAAATGAAGTAGCGTAGCATGAATGGGCCTCAGGCAAGAAATTCGACATAATGTCTGGTGCACGTACCTTTTTCATAAGAAACTAAGAATTTGGGCCAGTGCTAAGAGTTTCTTAAGGCCATCAGATTTAGAGTACTCAGAGTTTCTTATGAGTTCCTTAAAGCTCTTATAAAGTCTTCATGTTCACTACCTGTGTCCTCCTGAACCTTTCAAAACAAGGTTTTTTGAAGCCTTTCCAATGTTTAGACATTGCTCCAATACCTTGAAGAGTAATACGATACAGGAAACGAGTGAAAATGAAGTAAAAATTTGCTAAAGATTCCCTTTATCAAAATAATTGGTTCCTTAAATCATATGAGCCCAGTAGTGGAGTTTCTTAATTTTTTGACGATTTGACGGTAGAATTTCTTATAAATAAAACAATACCTTCCATTCCCTTTCGAATCCCGTCATCTTCGAATCCATCGATACTTGCTCTAACTTGCTGATCATAATTCGCAAATCAGTTGCATTTATTTCTGTATTTCCACACTGAATCGATTCCAATATTGCATCATGAATGAAAATGTATTGTTCCTACGGCAAAATAAGATTTACTAGACTTTTAACAGGATAAAAAGAAAATATTCATCAATCTATCCAGGATCCAATAAAGCTTCTACGTGATCAAAAGTGTAACCTTTAGAAAAACTATCAAAAACTTTTCAAGTTACTGAATATCAAAAACATCTACCGTGAAAGCTCGATGCAGCCTTCTTCTCTAAAAGCCTTCGTTTCAGAGAAAACCTGAAAATGAGAGATCCTCTCTATTAGCCCCCCTTAAACTAGAATGGAACGTGGAACTCGCGTCCCAACACGAACCAAACGACTTGGGCCCAAACCCCATCAACTGGTGCACAGACATGACATTTAAGTATGCCAACAATCCTTTTTTCAATCCTTGTCCTGTTTTCCCGTGACAGCGATCCAAAGTTTACCAATTTCTCGCCAAAGCAAAGCAATAGTGAGCCTTTCGTTATCGAATAGGCAATTAAATTTCGAATCTGACCAGGCCAGTACCAGGGTCAGTACAGACGTAGGAAACTGGCCCTTGGAACCTCGTTGAATACAAACCCCTTTGCAAGCATTTCTCAAATTAATGAATCTGAAAGATGAGTGATTATACCAAATAGAATTTTCACATCTGAGTTAGCCATTGATTGATAGATCAGCACTTCAGCTTCGAGAAGTGGTCACGCATTCTTTATTCCAAGGCCTGCCAGACGTTGAAAATTTATGTTTTCCTAAGCCTATAATAACTGTTTCCGAGGGTACTACCAGAAAATAAAAACCCGAAGCCGTCAGTACAAAACTGAGCTTATGAGGCCTTGTACAGAGGCTAAGGATTAATATCTTCGGTATTGCCCGAAAGAAACAGTTATCATATGCGCATACTAGCCGGTTTTGTGTTGTACAGGAAAATATAAAACCCGAGGTCTTAAAAGTACAGCCCGAGCACAACAAAGCCAGTTAGTATGAGCTTTATTAACTGATAGCTTCTAATTTTAACTCGTATCATTTAGTCAAACGCGTTTTGTTACTGCCATGTCGTTCGAGTTTATTGAAAATGTCATAGGCCTAAAGCAGTAGCTGTGGCGACAAAAACGCGTCCTTGCATCGTATTATACAAGGCTACGGGAAACCCGCAGGAAAGGTGCGATTAACCAATAGGAGTTGCAGGATTCTGTATTGCCTCGTTTTTGAAACTTCAGTCAGGTAATAACATCCGGTACTAACCAGGCGAAGTTTTTGATAAAAAAAAATAATAAACCCATCTCTTTCCCTAGCTAAATGTCATACCTCTGTTTGTACCATAGCTATTCTTCTAGTTCTCATAGCAGCAATGAAGTTAAACACGTCGACATCGCCTTGTCCACTCATTCTGTCAAGCATGGCATCCAATGCAATGAAGGTTCCAGTTCGACCAACTCCAGCACTATGACAAATACAGGCAATTTCAGTGACCTTGTATCATCAATAAAGAATGCATTGATAGACCTTTTAGCCATTGCAAAAACAGTGGCGGTGTCACCTCTAGAAATTTCGAAAGACAAGGTGAGGGGGGTTCTGACGTAGATTTTCAGCCTATAGGTATACCCAACCAATTTATGTCATTTTCCTTTGAAATTTTTGCCGACTTTTGGCATCTAGGGGCACGTCCTTCCAGTCCCCCCTCCCCCTGTGGTACCGCCATTGTCCAAAGCAATCTGAATAGAACTTTATTCAAAACATTTTGCAGAATTTTCGAACGTGAACAACAGTGCTGGAACCTCTAATGTCAATCAATCGAAACTCACATATAGAAATGAAGCAAAATATCGCTCGATCTAGGCTCTTATGCAGAATAGCTAAGAAGGCCTATTGCCGATCCAAAAATTCTGAGTGTCGTGCAAACCTTGAAAACTGTGTGGAGCAAAGGAAATATTTGCTGAAAAAATTGGTTCTTTGCAATTTCGACTGCAACTTGCCTGATAAGATCGAAGAAAGAAGTAATGGGAACACTAATACTGTTACATCCCAAAATAAAAACGGTTGAAACGAAAGAAAGGAGAATGAATACGATTGGCAGATACCACACAAACAGAACACACAAATGTAAAACTGATAAGATAACGTTGTGACACTCGAAAGAATTTCTCGAAAGCCGAACTCCATTTCCTTCCAGAAAAGCACAATTTCAAATGTAGTTTCTTCTCACAAAGACTGCAGAACAATTCCTGGCATCTTGCCTAAAAGTGCTTAAATCGTCTTTGTGGCCCGTCATGTTGCATTGATTCCACACTGTGCCTCGATACGGGTTTCTGGGAAGCCCCCAAACGCGAAAACGAGAAGAGATTGGGAAAATCAATGCAACATGGCGGCACCTAGGCCACAGTCGTGGTGTGCATGTTGGTGGAAATATTTGGCCAAAAACAATGAAGAAGAAAGAGACAACCACTGCATCGTGAGCTTGAATTAATATATTTCTTTACGCAGCCATTTAAGCATCTTAAGGCTAACAGTCTCCTACCACCCATAGTAAAACAGCACGTCTGCCAAAATGAAGAGGTTTGCTCTGTGCCATTCAACATTTAATTAAACTTGTTCAAAGTCCAGTGTGTGGAGCATCAGCGTGCTAAGGGTATTATGGTCACAAGCATAGATTGTTCCCTCTCATTTCTCATATGAAGCTTCCTCCCAGGTCATCCACCCCAGCCCCCGACGTGATCATATGGCTTTTGTGCGGTGGAAATCCTAGCATTTTATAAATTCAGAAGTTTCACATAGGCATGAGCCATGTTTAAAATTTGTTTGCACTACAAACCACAACTATATCTGTTTGTTGTTAATATTTACCTGCAGTGAACAATTGTTGGTCCAGTGTCTGGACGATTATACGACCGGACACGTCTTCTGAATGCAAGTATAGCAGTAGCATATTTTGGAACGCCATGATCGGGCCACACCGTGAAATGGAAATGCTTCACTTCTCGTGTTTCCGGAGAATCGGACTAGGAGATGAGAAAAGACAACGTTAATTACTTACGATCTAGACAGCATTTATTTTTGCTGTCACTAGCGGAACGGGCGGGCGTGTTATCTCTCGTAACGCCGAAACTTTTCTCGGTTGTCTCCAGTGTTACCCTAAACAAGATGCAACTTATCTGACAGGATTGTCTCAAGTCTTTTTAAAAATCCTCATCTAGATTGTATAAATTTCTGCAAAACTTCTTGAACTGCAAATTCGATCACAATTTGTCATATGAGCAAGGGTGTTAGAAGACCCATGCTTTGATAAGATACATATTTACTTGTCCTGATCTTTGTTTTCTTCTTTGTTGTCTCAAGTTACGTCTACAATTAGCCTAACCATTTTGTTCCTTGGTCATTCATATCTAGCTCCCATATCTTCCTGTGTGCTAGCGCGCCTGTACAGAAGAAAAACTTTCAAACGGGAAGCCACAAGAAAAATCTTTCCTGGTAGTTTCCTGTTGAAAACTTTCCTTCTGTGAAGGCACGTTAATGCACAGGAATATAAAGGAGTCAGGCTAGAATAGACCTTTTAGCTATTCTGAAAACGAATGTGTATCGAACGATATTTCATTACAATTTGTAGAATTTTCGAATGTGCACAATTGCGATCGAAGCTCTAACGCCACTCTATCGAACCTCGTGTATAAAATTGTATAAAAATATCGCTCGATCCAGGCTCTTTTGTAGAATAGCTAAAAGGTCTATGACCAAACAACTAAACGGTTAGCAAGCTGAGAAACGACAAAGAGGAAAACGAAGATCTAGAGAAGGTAAATAAATATCTAATCAAAACACAAGTTTCTTAAAACTCTTGATATGTGTTATCCCAGATCACAAATACGCCGGATGACCCACAAAGTGTTGACGAGCAAATTAGTAGCTAGCATCTATCTTTCTCAAGGCAAATATTATTGACAAATGCTTTTCATCACCGTTTAAAGTGCCCATAAACCCAATATTTTTAAATTCTTCATCATGATAGATGCTGTTGAGCTGAGTTGAAATCCGAAAACGAAATTGAATTCCGATGCGGTGTTCCGGAGCTATCCTCCACTAAAGTTACAATTTCGGACAATTTTTTGTGGACACTTCAGGGTTTTTTGGGCCAATTTGGGGTCTGGGTCGAGAGCGCATTAAAAGGCTGGACTATCTTCGAAGACCCTGCATGGTCATTTCAAGTAACGCGACTACCTACCTTAACTAAAGAGGAATCACGTATTTCGTGTGTAAAATGAACGAGTCTTTTTCAAGCTCGTTTTGTATCCTTCAATCCTATGATATTAATTCATTTTAGTTTTCATGCTGTTGTACCGGGTGACCCACCAAAAAAAACTTCACGAGCTAGATCGCAAATATTTTCTTAAAAGGAAATGTTATGAAGACAAACAAGGTATCAGCATGTAGCTGAAAGGCTCCGCTATCTTTTGAGACGTTGCTTGGTCAGTTTAAGATATGCGTACTTCCGAAGAAACGGTTTCAAAAATGCGGAAATTCATTTATTTCTTGGACCTTTCTCTCGCCTTCCAGCCCATTTTTTGGAAAGTTTGAAAAAAACCTTGATTCTAAATTTGCTTTGCAGCATGAAATTTGAATGAGGAGCAGAGGTCAATCATTTTGCAAACAAAACATTTCCCCAGACAACTTCTAATCCATCGCTATGTCCAGTTTTCAAAAAATGTTGTCTGGAATATGATGTCGATTATTTCACTCAAAATGAGGAAACCTAGATTTTGAAATTTTCATTGAATCTGGTTTTTCGGATGGTAGTCATTGCTTAAAATGACCATGCAGCATCCCAAAAGATAGCTAAGCTTTTCGACTAAACTGTGATAGAAAGCATTTAGCAATAGTTTTTTATTTCAGGGAGCTACCTATGATCTAGCTCCTGAAATTTTTTTGGGTCACCCGGTATTAATTATGGTTGGCACTGATTAGCCTAGTGCTATCAGCTACGCCAACCTTAACAAAAGAATTTACCCATTTATTTATCTATTTCTTTATTTGTTTATTTGTAAAGGTAAATAGAACTTAAATCTTCGGGGAAAATATATTGTCTCTGAAAATACTTATCTCTCATCAACAAAAGCAGCATAGTGCATTGCCTTTCCAGCTAGCAAAGTCCGGTGAACGGGGACCAAGCTCCACCACCAGTACAGCGTCATGGCAAGAGCCTGGTCATCACGTTGCAGTGGCATAAGAAACGACAGATTTGATTAAGACTAATCGATACTAGATACCTCTGCAATCCCAGAGTTTGGCGCTAAAAAGCGCAAACTTCACCTTCAATTTCATCATTCTCTATGTCGTCATCTAAAACCCGTTTGAAAAGAGTGGCCGAGTGGCTTATACAGTGTGCGCCAGGTGACTGAAGCTAAGCTTGGTCGAGTGATGTCAAACTCTGGATGGGTGACCTGGGAGGCCTGGCCTCACAACTCAACTCGTCGTCCTTTGGAAGGGACGTGAAACTAGGGGTCCCATACCTGGATGCGGCATGCACAGTGGGCCTAAATTGGCCTTCAGTAACAAGACATCCTGAACAAGCCCACTCAAAACAAATTGAAAAAAGAAACAAACAAGTCAAGTCTTATTGCAACATCTTTCAAAATATGGACTGGAAAAAACTGCCAATGGGATGGTGACATAAGACAACTTACCTTTTCCAACAAAAACGTTCTGATGATATAGTCAGCATAAACTTCTTTTCTGATCTGTGTGACAATTATTTCACTGTACTCTGTGCAGTCATCTGGCCAATATTTGTGACACTTTAACTAAAAGATCAAATCAAATGTTTTACGGCTTGAAATTACAAGTATTTGACAGCGTTCACAAGATAACCGCACATTTTGAGAACGGTGAAAAATGTGACGGATAGGCCTCCCGTTCACATGAAAAGGTCACATTTTTGCCAGCAGATTTTGAAAACGGTGATTTGGAAAACGGAACCCTTACCGGCACATTTTGGAAACGTTATCGTGTGAGCACTCGGAAATGATGAAAACAGAACATTTTCGATCCTTTTGGAACAAAACCCATCGATTCTTAGGGTGTAGGTACATTTCTTTGGCATCAATGTCTTGCAATGAGTTATCTATCGTCAAATTTCATACCGTTTTCAAATTGCTCCGGGATCGTGAGAACTAGCTCAAAATTTACTACCGTCACATTTTCACCGTTTCCAAAATGTGCCGGCATCTTGTGAGCATAGTCCTAGTGTAGACTGATGAAGACGAGTCCCTTGTATCCCTGCGATAAACCTTGCTCAAGAGGGACTCACAATGAAACAGTGAAAAACTTGGCCCTATTTTCTTCAATCATCAATGGAATTGTGATAGAATCACGGCTTCGAATCTCAATCCCGTGGGAGTGTTTTCAATTCTTCAATCGAATCGATAATTCTATCACATTTACACCTTAACAATAGTAATTCACAAATCTCGCAATCTGATTGTTACTGGAGGAATTGCGAAGTTTGGGCCTAAATAGGGCCAAGTTTTTCAGAGTAATACTATGAGTCTCTATAGCCCGAAGCACCATCATCCAGTCAAAGAGCACAGGGCAACAAGAGACTCCTTAGATAAGAGCCTTAGATAATTTCCCTGATACTAACTATGTGATCTGGAACGTTTCTGCCAATTAGTCTCTTGTCAAATGGCCTATTGTCTCCGCATGGCTATTTTAGCAAAGACTTATATATGCTTCTAGTCTCTATAAGTCTACAAGAAGAATAAAGTGAATACCTTGTTCTTTTCTTCCAAGTTTGTCAGCATGACGATAACACTCGATCGAAGCATCCAGATCATGCGCCAAAAATCATTGAATGTTGCAGGAAGAGGGCCTACGGATTAAAAAAAAAAAAATTGAAGTCTTGCTAGATTCAAATGGCTAGTGTGGTGTTTCGTTGCTCCAACAGCAAGATCTCGAGAACCAGGAGGACTGAAAAGGAGAGAAGCACCGGACATAGGAGGCCCGATCACAAACTATACGGAGGGTTGAGGGTTAATGCTTAAATCTGGGCTCCCCTTGTATTAACTTCCTCCCGCTTGCCGTTGTAAAAATATAGGCAATTCAGCTCAATGCTACTGCTCTGTTGTTGCCGCAGTACAGTACCTACTGCCATAATGCAACATTATGGATTGCGTACGTTGTATAGCATATGATAAAAACAAGCGAGGGCAAAAACCGTCTTTGACTATGCTTTAAACTACTATGCCTCCATCGACCCTTAAACGATATGATAATGACATTTTCGACATGTATTCCCAAAAGAATAACATAAACAATATTTTGCAGATTTCATTGAAAATTTGTTAGTAAACACCTGCTGAAAATATTTTCTGGCCGAAAGTTAGCGATCTTATCAAAGGCCTACCTTGGGATGCCACGTATGCATTTGGCTTCATGAATCCCTGAAAAAGAGACCAATAATAATTTTAGCTAGCCTCTTTATCACTTTCGTGTGTTTTGAAAACGAAGTCGATGGAATTGTATGCTGCCATCAAGTGAAGCCTACAACTTAGGGTAAAACTTTGAGGTTAGTAGTGACAAGCATAAAAACTCTGGGTTGGTAGTTGGGTGCACTCGAGCAAAGTGGAAAGGTGGAAGGAACTAAAACCCCTCGGACTGAGGTTGCATTGAAGAATAAAAGATTTTGAAAACTGTGTTTAGAAAAGAACTCAGTAAAACACTTTCAACATGCGCTCGATTTTGCTTCAGGCAGTGAGCCAGAGCTTCAACGAAAATCATGGATAAACCAAGACATGGAAAGGTTATAAAAATTCTTGGACGCACTGGTTCTCACAATTTACCCAGGTCACAGATGAATTTCTTGATGAGAGTGGAAGAAACATTATAAGAAATGTCAAGGGACCAGTCAGGCAAGGTGATGAACTGACTTAGACTGATGACGATGAGTCCTTTGTATCCCGGCTGTAAACCTTGCTCAAGAGGTACTCATAATGAAACAGTGAAAAACTTGGCCCTATTTTCTTCAATCATCAATGGAATTATGAAGGAATCACAGCTTCGAATTTCCATCCCGTGGGGTGTTTTCAATACTTCAATCGAATCGAAGATTCTAGCACACACCTTAACAATAGTAATTCGCAAATCTCGCAATCTGATTGGTACTGGAGGAATTGCGAAGTTTGGGCCTAAATAGGGCCAAGTTTTTCAGAGTAATATTATGAGTCTCTATTGCCCGAAGCGCCATCATCAAGTCAAAGAGTACAGGGCAACAAGAGACTCATCGTCATAAGTCTACTGACTCTGTTAGAATCTAAGAGAGAAGCAAGGAGGCTAAGATAGCATAGGTTATCAAGCAAGCAGATGATGAACAATTTCTACTATCACTTTGAAATGAGAAGACCTTTTTTGATAAAAAACCGTTGAGAACGTAATCACTAAGGACAATTCTTTAACTAAAATACCTTCAACAAGACAAGGAATATGTGTACCAGGTGTTCCAAAAAAGTACACAGATTCAGTTGGCTAAAGAGATGTGAATTTAGCTTTAATCAATGGCCAACCACCCTCAAAATATTCCTCGATGGTTAACTTGAAGATAGTTTCCTAATTTGTTGGTAGTGGCGCTTTGATAACAGACACTAATCTTGACAGTTCAAATTTGCATTTATCTGCAATCAATAGTTTTGGGATTATTGTCTGAACAAATTCTTGAGACACAGCGAACGAATAAACAACCGCCGTGATAAAATTTGACCAATATTAGGACTTGTTATATTCCGGTCTCGTTATATTCCGTTTGCCAGAAGTCACCGCCCCCCCCCCTCCTTAGTCACTCATTGGGCAGAGGTTCTTAAAGAACAAGTACGGGGTTGTGATAATTGTTGGTTATTCAAGAGATTACACTGTTGTGAATTATGTGTGGTACATTTTTCCAATGTTTTTCTCTTTTAATCTGCGAAACTGCATATTTCAAACTGCTAAGAAGTGCGAAAGGACGTCATTTTATGTGACGTCACTTCACGTTGACCTGAACGAGGCTGCCAAATGTGTTGATATTATACCACTCATACTGGTAGCCTCCTTATCGCGCCTTCGCACACTCGTGCAAAATACAAAATGACGACGATATTTGGCCTAACTTACGAAGATTCATTAACAAATTTATAAAACTTGAGGCATCAAAACTTGGAAAGAACTCACGATTGGTGTTCAGCAGTTCGTAAGGTTGCTGTTTAACAATAATTTTATCAACCCCGGAATTGTCCTTTAATGTATTTCATTTCGGCTGTAATTTTTGGATTTGCTTCAACATTTTGCTTAGGCTAAAGGCCTAAAGTTTTGCTTTGTGGGTGGGTACAAATTTGAGCTTTCTACATCAATATTTCTGCTGTCAAAGCAGCAATTCCAAAACACCAGGTATTTCTTTTCAATTTAAGTATCGAGGAGCATTTCGAGAATAATTTGCGATTGATTAAAGCTGAATTTAGATTGCTGGATCTAATCAAATCTGTACACTTTTTTGAAACAAACGCTAGTTTTTTCTGAAATAATGTCCTAGACAAAAAGTAGAAATTGCTCGTTTGGTGAATGTAATTCAGTCTTCTCATATCAATATCAAATTCTACTACTTACATCAATATATGACGCATTTATGTAATCTGATCCAGGACGGCCATGTTGTTTCGTCAAAATTACACGAGCGTGATCATCTAAAGATAATGACAAACTTTCTTAAACATTACCTTCAAAGCTAGAGGTTTAATTTGACGAAAAATTCTCCTTGTTGCTTTGTTATTTTCATGCTTTTGGGAATTGAAGATTTCTGCGGGAATTTTTTTTCATTTCAGATCAAATTTCATAATAAATGTTACAACACACTAAAAAAATTAGCATTATATACAACTATTCAGTATTATAGAGGCGATACAACGACGAGCAAATGGCTTGATAATCCTATCGTGGCTATCACATTTAATAATGGCTGCGGTCACACTACAATCTCATCCCGTGATAATCTTACTTGTTTCACTTTCTTGAAATTTATCTTTAACGTCGGAAAGTACGGCTTTATGACGATACGAAGATACCCGGTCACACTGTGCCCCTCACGTCTTTTGCAAAGCTGCCGGTGTTTTGGCGCGAAAGTAATTGTCACGTGATTACCTTGGTAAATCATGATTGGTTGATTTTTCTTAAATAACGCTGTAATTTAGGTCGGAGCGTTGTTTATTCCGTTGTTTTGGGCACTATAGTTTTTTAAAGACACTTGCCCCAAGAACGAAACGTTGTAACAGCGTTGTATGTGAACAGGAATAGCGGTAACATACAACAGCGTTATAAGCCCGTTGTTTCCCAAGGAAACAACGGGATAAACAGCCTAGTGTGACCGCAGCCAATAAAAAGATGCTATTAGATGCTACGAAATATTTTTCACCAGGTTCCAAAAGTTTTCAATCTATATACTTATCGATTCTAGATAAACCCGGTTAATATAATACTCTAAAACAGAAAAATTTGACCGAAAAAGCCTCGATCTAACGAAATATCCTGTTGATATTTTTCTATTATCTGCTCCAACAAAGTCACCTTTTTAATACATTGTGCTAGACAAAATAGGAGAAAGCGACACCTTGGAAGACGGGATATACACGTGGGACAACTATAGGTCTGTTTCATCCAGCATGCCTTCCTTTCACGAGTCATCTCTTGGATTGCCTGTATTGTCGCCATTCGCCATTTTTCATGGGATATGAAAATTGCGACAAACAAAGGCAATCCATGGAAGACACGTGCAAGGAAGGCATGTTGGATGAAACAGACCCTTGAACGTTTTTGAAAACATTGTCAAAAAACCTGCTTTATTCTGCTTGTCAAGCAACGTTTTGAGACGTGCCCAGATGGAAAACATTGGAAAAAATCTTAATATGGCTTTATTCATCATATCGTGTGACCCAGAAAAACAAACTTTTCAAATGTCAATAAAACTGAATTATGCTACCAATCTAGACTGATTGCATATTCGTAGTTATCGCTATTGATAGACTGATGGGATGCTCAAACTACGTACGACTCATGGACTTTCACAGGAAAAATTTGCACGAATTCTTCCGCCCTCAAAATCATGACTATTGTGGAGACCATAGCAACAGGCAATGGCGGAAGGGCCTACGTTGCAGGCTCGAGCCTCCGATGCTAAAACACCTCAAAATTCAAGTTTTTAGTGATACTAGCCATGAACAAAAGCCACAAGTATCCAGATGAACTTAACCTCAATTCAAGAATCAACAAACTTTTCACTGTGAACCAGGACTTCTTCTTTTTGAGGCCAATTAACTTCCATAAACTCTACCGCAGCAAGGAGAATTTCCAACCATCTAGGGTTGCTTACCTCGCTTCTGAGACTAAGCCGCAGCGGGCACACATAAATCTATTCATTCCCGTCTCAAATTTTACATGAAAAAGTCCATAATTTTGAGCAAAAATAAAACATGTTGTTGTTGTCGTCACTGTTTTAGCTGGGACTATATCGTGAGTGTACAACCGATCTTTAAATTTCTTTTGGTGTATGTATGCAAAGGAGCAAATAGATTGATAGATGATCGTTATCTTGTTCTCTTGATAGACAGATGAAAATGTAGCATGAAAAAACATGTTTGAGCGATACTGCGTCATAATATATCCCATTTTGGCGGTTTAATACGAGATTTCCACCTCTTATCAACAAAACAGCTTGTTCAAGGAAATAGGCAGACAATTTTTGTGATTTTTCCGGGGAAAGAATTCAAACTCATAGTTATTTCTTGTGACATCTGGGCATCAAAACGAAATGAAATGAAAAAAGAAATGAAAAATTTAATGAAATGAAACATGATTCAAAACCAGGTAGCTCCGAAAAGCCGAGATTCCTAAAAATTCAACAACAATAAGACTTTGAAATATATCTAAGTTTAGTTTGATCCTTGATATGAATCCACAAAGGAAGTTGTCAAGTTCAGTCATATGATCAAACTCTTAGATGTTTTCAAAACATTTCACTTTTTTGGGTCATGCATCCGTAACATTATTCAATAACCAAAAAAGTGAACTCACAAGCAACAATATTTGCAAATCTGTTCTTTGGCTTATTTTCTGGAAGGTGTGCCATTTCCCATGAGAATTCTTTGCCCATCTCCAATTGCTGTTACAAGAAACAAAAAAATGGTGGCTAGGATTAGTCAGTAAACACAAGACCATTGTGAAGGTGACTAACGGAACATGGACAGATTTTGTAATACAACAACATCAGGCTCTCAACAAGTAATTCAAAAGAAACAGAGACGCAAAGTTGTCATGACACCAGTACGGCAAACTCTCGCTTGGTGCGGCTGAAGCGAGGTCTTTAGGAGAAATTAGGTGCTTATAACAAAAGAAGAAGGGTAAATCTGAAGTTGAAACCTGGGTTCAGCGGGAAATAAGTTGTTTCCTTGCTACCAAGGGACAACATGCCCATTGTTTGAAAAGGTAAACAATAGGTCAGCAAGCCGCACCAGGAAAGCAAGCCGCTTCAAGTTTGTGTAGGGAAGCATGGAGTAAGACCAAAACTGGAAATCCATTGGGATTCGAAGAGCAGCAAAACAACAGAAGATGGGAGAAAATAGCAACTCAGTCCATTATTTAGGTATTGAATTCAAGAAATTGCTCAGGCCAAGCGCCAAAGCATTGGTTTGCAAGTGAACATAAATCAAGCTTTCAGGATTATAGCTCTTCTTTCAGAGAACCAGTACCAACTAATGAGGCATTCATGTCCAAGCTAACTATCGAAGGCACTTTTAAGAGCGATTAGCCATTGATTTAGGCTAAACTCACATCGCTGGAGCTAACAAAATCCACACTAAATTTTTCTGGGCACCCAGTACATTTTTTTATCATATATATAATTGCAGTCACACGGTTACTACAAGAAGGTTTCATGTGCTTTCAGTTTCTGCTGCTCTACAAACTATTTCTGAAATGTTTATTCAAGCTGTACGATCTTGTGCTGTCGACCTTATCTGTTCAAAATATTCCTTGCTCTTGATAGTTGGTATTGGAAACGATCGTTCAATTGACCTCGCTCTGGTGATATCTTTGTTTAATGTTGTTACGATAGTTTCTCGAGGTCTGCCTCTATACCTTTTTCCTGATCTTTCAAAGTTGAATTTCATCGCTTTTACTGCTGGCTTCTCATTCTTTTATCGTGCCCTTAAATTCAATTCAATTGCAATTAAGGTCTATTAATTTCATTTTCCGATACATACGTTAGACTGATTACAAGCAGTAGTTTCGTTCCTCCGCCAAACTGATATACCCCGCTACAATTACGACTCATAAACAAACAATGAAATTGAGCGGTCTCGGTTTGGCAAGCAGTAGTCTCGTTTTGGTGAGCGATATCTGGGACTCACTGTAATCAGTTTATACATACGTTATATTCAGCTCGGAATCCATTGTTGTCACTGCGATGCAGCTTTGCAACATGCTTGCTATAATTAGCCAATGTTATTGGAGGGTGATCGGGGTGCAATGGGAAGTCTCCTGTCAATGACACAGGTCTTTGTTCACCTGAAAAAGTAAAGAAAATCCGGAGGTCATAAAAAGTAACTGAGTAATCGAGCTACCCCCGTTTCCCCATGCACATGTGTCTCTTACATGAATTTTCTTTATTGGTAACTTTCTGCTGAGTTTCAAGATTTTAAGAGCTGCTGCGCAGCAATGATAGGAGTGGCTCCTGATTCGCAGCGTAAGTTCCAATCTTTAAGACGGTACACACTTTTAAGAAGCTACTTATGTGAAACTCAGTTCTCACATCGCCAAAAAAATCAAGATACTCCGGTATCAACATCATCATCATCACCATCATCATCATCATCATCATCATCATCATCATCATCATCATCATCATCATCATCATCATCATCATCATCATCATCATCATCATCATCATCATCATCATCATCATCATCATCAGCACAATCACCACCACCACCATAACCACCACCACCACAACCCCCACCACCACAACCATCACCATCACAACCACCACCACCACCATCACCACCACCATCATCAACAACTACTAATTTACAGTTGGCCTAAAACAAAAATAGCCGACTTGTAGCTAATGAGGACCTACTACATACAATTGACATGATTCATAACATAATAAAAAAGAATAAAGCCGTAATGTATGTTACAGGAAATAAACAAGCCAAAGGTCTATACCGAAACCAAGCCTCTGGAACAGACATGAATCCCCTAAGGGAGAAATAAGCAAAACTTTTTTGTCCTGGTTGCATTTTGTGAAGGTAGGTAAAGTTGAGAAAAATTTTCACACATTTCTTCTGTCTTCCTCGCTTATTCGCTGTCTGATTGGTCCATGAAAATGAGGCTTTGAAGGTTTCCGGCCATGGACCACGAGCAAAAATCGGCTAAAACATTTGATTCCTATCTTAGCAAAACTACAAATCCAATACCAACCTGAATCAACTGTAGTTCTCATTTTTGCAAGTTCCAGTTCATATGGCTCTTTTCTCTTTTTTGAATTCCGCAGCCTTCTCCCTGATCCAGTCCTTAATTGAATAAATAACGTCATTTCAAAACACGTTCGTTAATGTAAACGGGCTCCGTCTCCGAATTCTTGGTTAATCGGTAATTTTTCGGGGTTTCTCTTGAGGATTCAACAGTTTTCTCTCTAGTTACAGGTTCAATTTGTTTGCTAATCTTTTACAGAAGTTAAACAGCTCTCATTCCACAGACTACAGTGTTTCTGTTCCATTAAAGAGGGGGGCTCATTAGAGAGAGCCTTATTAGAGAGGGTGCATATTAGAGAGGGGAGCTTATTAGAGAGGGGGCTTATTAGAGACGGGGCCTTATTAGAGACGGGGCATATTAGAGAGGGGGCTTATTAGAGAGGGGGCCTTATTAGAGAGGGGGCCTTATTAGAGAGGGGGCCTTATTAGAGAGGTGGCATATTAGAGAGGGGGCATATTAGAGAGGGGGCTTATTAGAGAGGCGGCATATTAGCGAGGGGGCTTATTAGAGAGGGGGATATTAGAGAGGGGGTGAAGGTGAAGATGAAGTTGCGGTTTATAGCGCCAAGTGCTGGGATCGCAGAAGTAACGAGGCGCTAATCGAGTCCACGACCCCTTGTCATGACGCTAAAGTGGTGGGGCCCTACCGGGTATCGAGCCCATTCCGCCTGACTGTTCTGACTGCAATGTCAGATGATTACACCACTGCGCCACAACACCTTCAATACAGCTAGGGAGGCTTATTCACAAAGTCAAATTCTTTGCTTCTTTAACCCGATAATTTGCAGAGTCAACTGAGAACATATAAAAGTCAATACACAAATTCAACATAGTTTTATCATAAATCATATCAAACTTAACATGCAAAATTTTTTCAGCAAAATAAACGGAATATCTTTGGTAGCCTGGCGGGCTTGATAGAGAGAGTGGTATGTTTATTTCAGATTTCGGCTAAGACAGAAATGGCTTATCAGAAAGGAGGGATCGTTAGAGAGGGAGAAAATAGAATTTTTACAGCAACTAACCTTAAGTATAGGATGATAATGGCTACTAGAATGATGAGCAGCAGCAGGGCCCCTGCGATGCCTGCAACGATTGGTAACGGTATTCCGCCGCCTTTAGTCGTTGGCTTTCCTTTTCTTGGAGCTGAAACATGAAGATGAAAATATTTGAAAATAGAAGCCACAATGAAAAATTCGAAAATCTGATTCAAATCTCAACAAAACAGATCTTTTAGTTACTCCAAATAGGAGGTGAAGGTGAAGGTGAAATTGCGGTTTTTAGCGCCAAGCGCTGGGATCACAAAAGGAGCCAAGCGTTAATCAAGTCCGCGACCCGTTGTCATGATGCTCAAGTGGTGGGGTCCTACCGGGTTTCGAACCCACTCCGCCTGATCGTTGTGGCTTCAAAGTCAGAGGACTTCACCACTGCGCCACAACACCTTACAGCTCTTTATAGATCGAGATCTATATAGAAAAGAACAAAGATCGAGGGATACTTTCATTCATTTTGGAGAAATCTGAGAATTATTCAAATGGGAAAAGCTATGGCAGCTGTAATGCCATTCAACGTAACAACTCGTATAAAAACGTCTAAAGAATGTAGCTCAATCCAGACTATTTTGAAGGCTGTCATATGAGATACAAGCAAGAAAATCTGATTTGCAAGTACTTTCAACGAGACATTCCATCTGAATCTGAAGAAAGTAGAAGATCTTGGTAAGTCATGCGTTAGAATATTCGAGGGCAACCTCACTACGATACGTTGGGCTTCCTTTGTGGAGGAATAACAACAACAACAATTCAGCTCAATGAGATGAAAGTAACTTGAGGGTCCATATGTGAGGCTAACTAGACTACTGGATGGATTTGAATGAACTGAATTTTGATTGATAACAGAAACATGGAAGCATTCCTCTCATTCCTTTGTGAATTTATATAAGCTATAGACAAAGTTTACCTGGACTTGCTACAAGTCTCTCTCGCGGAAAAAACAGGAGAAGGAACAAAAGCGAGAGAGACTTGTAATACTTGGCATGCACATTAATATTCATGAGCAATCGAGCCTTGCTTCCATTTTCAAAAATTACGGGGTTATTGTCGACTGTTTCATCGAAGCTTGAGTCTGCCATTGTCAAAGAACATCGCAGAACCTCGCTCTGTTGTATCATTGTCCTTTCTAAGCATATGATTGGATATTGCTCTTTTGTAAAAGGATGCCGACTGGACAGAATCCCGTCCAGCCAACGACTCAGGCTGCCAAGTATTACAAGTCTCTCTCGCTTTTATTCCTTCTCCCGTTTTTGCCGCGAGAGAGACTTGTAGCAAGTCCAAAGTTTACCTTAAGAAATTCCGTTGTTCCAAAATACGTGAAAAGAGGCCTGAATTACTTGATATGGAAAAATCTCGAGAAACCATTCTAGGCCGTTATTTGACAAGATGTATGAATGAATAATTTCAGAAGGAAAAAGCAGCCGCGGAAATCTAATATCGAGGAGGGTGAGGGGCATCTTTTCAGAACTCCTTAAGTTTATAAATGGAATTAGCTTATGACATTATCGTGACTCTGATGGGAAATATTTCCACCATCATCTTGTCCCCCTGTAATCTTCTCGTGGAAGAAATCTCAAGAAACGTACCTGTAGCAGGAAGCTTGACGGAAGATGCTGTGCCATAGACCGGATTCTGAAAATTGAAAACACAATTTGCTTAATGATCAGAAGAAATATGGGAATCATACACTGTACCCGGTGAGCAAACGAAAGTTAACATTTTTGGCGGGCTGTGGAATAAAGGGCGTATTCGTTTGGGCATCTTCTGAAAACGGTAGAGTTGGTAGAAGATAAGATCCCATTCTTTTGGCATCCTTCTACCGAAAACGGTAGACTTCACAGACTTCAGATCATTTTGTATAAAAGCCCATTCTTTTGTCTTTCTGTTTTCTGTAGACTTCCGAGAGACTTTTGACGTATTCTTTTGGGCTCTTCTGAAAACGGTAGAGATCCGAGGCTTCGGAAACCTTCTGCTCCTGAAGCTGGCAAACTTTTGAAAGATCGCAGAGAACATTGTTTCGTAAATTAAAATGTTTTCAAAAACATTCGAAAAACAATGACACTTTGCAGATTCTTTTCTCTTGGGATTGGCATAACAAAAGAACACTGCATTGCAATGGCTTTAATTCGCTCGGTCGAACAACAACATTCGAATTCTCATTTTTTTCAGGATTCCCATTCTTTTGGCATTTTTCTCTGCGAAGTCTGCCGACCCTACCGTTTTCAGAATGACTATTCTTTTGGCATTTTTCTCTGCGAAGTCTGCCAACTCTACCGTTTTCAGAATTCCCACTCTTTTGGTAACTGAAATTAATCTCTGCGAAGCCTACCGTTTTCAGAAGACTTCGCAGACTTCAGATGCCCAGAAGAATACGCCCAAAAAGTATGTGGCTGTTACTCAAAACTGAAATGTTAATCTACTAATCGAAGGCCAACTTAGAATGCGGTCACATGATGTCGGCTGTCGACAAAATTTTGAAAACGGTGAGAAATGTGACGAATAGGCCTCCCGTTCACACGAGAACGGCACATTTTTTGCTGGCAGATTTTGAAAACGGTAGATTTTGAAAACGGTAGATTTTGAAAACGGTAGATTTTGAAAACGGTAGGTCATGAAAACGGTAAATTTTGAAAACGGTAGATTTTGAAAACGGTAGATTTTGAAAAAGGCAGATTTTGAAAACGGTAGATTTTGAAAACGGTAGATTTTGAAAACGGTAGATTTTGAAAACGGTAGATTTTGAAAACGGTAGATTTTGAAAACGGTAGATTTTGAAAACGGTAGATTTTGAAAACGGTAGGTCATGAAAACGGTAAATTTTGAAAACGGTAGATTTTGAAAACGGTAGATTTTGAAAAAGGCAGATTTTGAAAAAGGCAGATTTTGAAAACGGTAGATTTTGAAAAAGGCAGATTTTGAAAACGGTAGATTTTGAAAAAGGCAGATTTTGAAAACGGTAGATTTTGAAAACGGTAGATTTTGAAAACGGTAGGTCATGAAAACGGTAAATTTTGAAAACGGTAGATTTTGAAAACGGTAGATTTTGAAAACGGTAGATTTTGAAAACGGTAGATTTTGAGAACGGAAGTCTAACTGGCACATTTTGAAACGGATTTTATGAAAACGCGACGGATGAAAATTCTTACTGTACCCGGAATCTCTAGCCTGTAATCCAGAAACAGGCTAGGAATCTCATGAAGGTCTTTAAGTAAGCCGGTATATACTGGCAACAGTAACAATTTTTAATGAATCAATGAAAACAAGCATACCCCTTGCTCATCTGTTCCAACCGCTCGGACATGAACTTTATAAACGGTTTCCGGATTCAAGGGTGCATTATAATAGCCATCATACACTTTCCCATCTCCAACAACAAACTCATTCGGAAAATCCGCAGGTTTGAACTGTGCAGCGATGTAAAATTTCTTGCCAGTTTTGGCAGCAGTAGAATGGTTGCTAATATCTGTTGGTAAAGTGTCGACAGCTCTTTTTGTTAATGATCCACCGCTTAATTTCTGCACGATTATTTGATATGCGCTGAAAAATACAGAGATTACTTCAATGGATATGCCAAGTGTCCCAAAAAAACCGCTGCAGAGTTGAGCAGCGCTAAGAGCAAGAATTCACGTTGTATCGATTCCTGGTAAGTTTTGAATTAATCCTCGATAGTGAACTTGAAGATGAATTATTGTTTGTTGGTGCTTTAGAAGGACGTGTTTGTGATTTTTCTATACTGCGAAAAATTTCGAACAGTAAATATCTGACGTATTTTTAATATTCAGTTCAGTTGAGTTCATTTTATTTTTTAAATTCCACTAAATACAAATACCATTAAAATAATTACAACAAAGTACAAAGCAACAAATAACGATAAGAAATACAAACTAACAAAATAACCAACTTTACAAGGGAATTAGTATGCAGGGAATTTCTTAAAAGGAAGAGCTCCCTCAATAGGTAAATTAATCGAGGAGAGAGCACCCGAATATTTGATTCTATCAAATATTGCGGACCAAAACTTTTCAGACATTAAAATTTTCGGACGTAAGAAATGTCCATCACCGCCCAAAATCATTGGCCCTTTAATATATTGTCAGAAATCGCTGTCCTTACCTCATCGAGAATGAATAAGTCATCTTCAACAATGGCTTCAACTTTACAACCATTGTCGTCGATCTAACTCTGTTTGGCACCACCTCTGGCTCAGGAGGAGCATCTGGCCTAGGCATCTTGTCTGGATCTGCGAAACAAAGAGAAGGTCATTTCCTTTTGAAGAGAATGATGAGAGTGATTATGATTTTTGTAATTTTACAGAGTAAACATCTGCAAATTTGCCTGAACGCGTCGGGGGACTACCATTTTTACTGGTACGGGATGTGCCATCTCTTGGAGTGCCTTTTTTCAGGCAGAAGGTAAGTATTACATTTCACTTTTGGAAAGATCACAAATAGGAACAAATTTTCGGGAGTCATTTTAGAAGAATTTTAGAAGATTTTTGAAGGTGTTGTGGCGCCGTGTTGTAATCCACTGACTTTGCAGCCAGAACAGTCAGGCGGACGGGGTTCAAATCCCACCAGCACCTTGAGCGTCATGACAAGGGGTCGCGGGCTCGATTAACGCTTAGCTATTTCTGCGATCCCAGCGCTTGGCGCTGAAAACCTTCACCCTCACCAGAAAAATAACTCTTTGGGAATTAATTTTGATCTAATCTCATATACTTGATTCGAATTTTGAATTTTATCACTATTTAATGGCATACATTTTGAATTGCCAGTAAATTTTGCGATGTGGTTTTTGGAAATTTTGTAAATTTTACGGTATTGAAAGAAGATGGTTCAAGATAAACACATAGTGCTAAATTTGTTAAAGGAACAACGAGCGTAATTGTGTAATCAAGAAACCCATTGTGCCCTCCCGTTTATCGCCATACTGGCTGTATGGCAACTCATGAACTGAGGCACAGGTTGTATGGTTACACATTGTTGGTATTCAAGAACCAAAAGAGTGCTCATGATACTGTAAGAGCAACAAGCATAATGTATCATTAACAATTAACAATTTTGACAGATTTTTTAAATATACAAAGTGTTTCTTATACCATGGTTTACACACCTTGTTTTTAAAGAATTACATTTTACATACGAAACCAATCCGGCTGTTTTTGTGACAAGAGTTTCTTAAAGGCGGGACTTTGCTGTACCTTAGTTGACTTCTCTCAGTCCAGGTACAAAAGTGGATGCAGGGAAACAAGGGAGGAATAAGTCTACTAGAATGATAGAATTATGTCTTTTCGTCCATTGTTTCCCTGCGTTCTTTGATTTGCTGATATCACTCTGCCTTGATGATGGTGCTTCGGTCAACAGAGACCCGTAACATTACAAGAAAAGCATGACCCTACTTAGGCCCAACCTCTGAGCTTCCTAGAATACCAATCAGATTACGAGATCTATGAATTACACTTTTGACGGCCATAATGATGGAACTTTCGCTTTGACTGAAGAACTGATGTCATTCGAACAAGATTCGAAGCCGTAATTCGAGATCTGAGGCCGTGATTCCAGCATAATTCGACTGATGAATGAAAAAAATAGGGTCAGCTTTTTCACCGTTTTTTTATGAGTCCGACAGAGAAGAAACTGCTTAAAATGAAGTCATTGAGTTATCTGAGAGAAGGAAGTGTTAGGAAAGATAAGCTCTTTGAAACAATAAATCAAGAGTTTAAGGCCCAAGAAACAAAATATCAAGTGCTGGGGGATTTTAGGATCTATTGCAGGGAGCAAGGGGGGCTCAAGGTAACGAGTTTTCGGGCATGGGTGCACAGGTTCTGCTCTGTCTATGAGTCTCTGTTGAGCAAGGTTTACTACAGGGATATAAGGGACTCATCGTTGAATTTGTTTTATTGATTAGCTTGTAATTTTGTGATGTATTTTTTTTACTTTGGAATGTTTACTTTAATTTCTTTTTGGGTCTTAGACCCCATTGCGTTAATGCCGTAAGGCTTTGCAAAGTAATTTTACAGAAATAGAAATAGCAATCGTTCATGTTCTTACCAATGAAAACATTTGCTGGATTGCTATCAGGTCCAGGTCCACGTGATGTTGCAGCTGATATTTTGATTGTGTAGCTTGATCGATACATGAGATCTTTGACGACAAATTTACGTAGCTGTGGGGATGCTTGATACGCATTGCCGCCACTGTTTTTCTTACTACCTGGCTTCTTCTCCCTGAATTGAATCTATTAGGAAAAGAATTCAAATGAAAATCAAGTACTGTAGTGGAAGAAACATACGCTGGAAATCTTCATATTTTTCGCGTTACGAAATTCGCGAAAGCTTTGCCTAAGAAATTTCTAATCTCAAATTATCAAAAGATTATTCTCGCGAAATTTTTCCTAAAACATAGAATTTTTGTCCCAAGTGGCCATGGAACGAAGTTCTGATCTGAGCAAGCTTTTAAACACAAAAAATCCTTGAAATCTGTTCACCTGAAACTGACCACGTGTTGGTCGAAGAATTATCCAGTTGTACTTTCATTCAGCACCCATTACCAGAATTTTGAGTATAACAGTAAACCCCAATCCCAGAAAATTCCAAGTGAAAGTACTAGCCCAATGACAGAAATTTTCAAGTAAAAGTATATCCCAATCCCAGAATTTTCAGGCCAAAAACTACCCAAAACTGGCGCACATCCCCGTCTTACCCCATAGTGAAGTACCCCCCCCCGGGATATTCCCATTGTATGTCTTACTACAATGCAAGGAAGTTCAATAAGATCTTGTTTGTCATCAACCGTTTCGACTTGTGCTACTAATGAACATGGACATACCGGGTGAGTCAAAAAACGGCAGGAATTTCTAAGGCTACTGCTCCCTGAATATATAAGCAATGATATTTTGCAATAGCGGATTGAATAGCTAACATGTTCATTTATTGTTAGAAATTTCTCTGACTAAAATCGATCACTCCCTTCAGATTCTGTTAGCGATCTTCTAAAAAATTCCCTTCGGGTAACCTTAAACAATGTGCTACGATTACAAGCAAACTTCCATAATGTGTTTACCTCACAGCGATGACTTTCAGCACGCTTTAGCACTTGCTTCCCTCTTGTCGGGTTGAAAAGTCTTCCCCTTAATATGAATAACTTATTCACGGGGATTCCATTCTCCCAAGAGGACAATATACATGAACACATCAAAGATTCATCATCACTAAGGTGAACAAAGGGAAATCTTGCTTGCTGTTTTCACTCATTTTTGCAGGCTTTCACGAGGGGCTTTCCGTAGGAAATCTCCTATTTCGACGGGAAGGCATGACCGATTTAAGCCGCGCAAATTACTGAAACTAATTGGACGTACCGGGAATAAAATAGGTAGTTCTCAACGTCAATACTATGATATTCAGGGAGAAAAAAATTTTCAAACACCGGGCGTTTCTTTACTCACCCGGTAGCACATGCGAAAGTCAATGAAAAAGCGAATAACTTTGCAGACAGTACACATTTTGATCAAAGATCAAACCTGATATATACTCAGGCAGCAGTTGCCTTTCAAACGCCGGGCGTTGTTTTTTTGACTCACCCGGTATGCCTAAACGAAGAACGTTATAAACACAGCCAGCAGGTGCATTTGTCACCAGTCCATGACTTTGATTATTAAATGCAGCAAGAGATGGAGTTTCCTTGATTTCATCGCTAGCAGATGGACTTCAAAAATTTTTCAAAATTTTCTAATACACCCTATTTACAATGACGTCAGCTCTTTTGACATGCCTCGTTCGCTTCGAGATGATGTTTAGCTAAATCCAAACAGCGTGTATTGCTTAGAGCAACGTATGAAATAGTTTTGTACAAGTATCTGCATCGAATATAGCCTGCGTCCAGACTCAACTGCCTCCTGCCTCCTTTTTCAGAGAGAGGGGGGTGACAGGGTAGTGGTACCATGGTACCAGAGGGATGGTACCTGGTACAACATTTTCCAAAGTTGGTGGAACATGGTACCAAATATTGGGGCACCGGTACCAAGCCTTTATGAATCGGCACCAATAAGAATTTCGTCAATGGATGTTTTTGGAAAACCTATAGAACAAATTTTAGCCTTTAACAGTGCAGACAGTGACACAGGCGATCTTGACATGTTCAGGAGTCGTTTGGTCTTGGCTATCGGTCTTTCGAGGAACTGACGTACACCTTTTTTCAGAGTTCCTCCTATTGCTATTAACTGTATTATATGAATTAGTTCTTTCTCCCAAAATTTGATGGTACCAATACCTTCCATTTGGGTGGAGCCTGGTACCTTATGAGTGATACCGGTACAAAAGACTCCTCCTGTCACCCCTTCCAGAGAGGTTCTCCTACAGTAGAGTCTACGAATCAGCGACACAATGCGAGTCTGCTGATATCAGGATACACCAAAAACAAACGCAGCCAAACAAATCCTATTGCGTGGGGGTGTTTTGATTACCTTATTTTTAATCCTTATTTATGGCAGCCCCATTGAATTTAATTCAATAAGAATAATTACGAGAATTCCTTGAAGATGTTAATCAATCAATTAAAAAAACAGAGATCTTTTTCCACCAATGAGGCTTAGTTCCTCGAGCCTGGGAACCACACGTGACACGTAGACATGCTTTGTGTTGCTGATGCGCAGACTCAACTGGAGGAGAAGCCTCACTTCCCTAGCCTGCGTGCAGACAATACCCAATGAAAAGGTATAGTCTGTGCAACGCCACTCAATCTCGTGTATTGTATGCGTCAGCATTCCATTTCGATAGCAGTTTGAATGGTCCTTTCTCCTTAGCGTCTGCTTATTGTTTGCCGCTGGGTACTTAAACTTCCAAAGCATTGTGTTGCTAATTAAATTTGCTTAGAAAACAAAGTGAAACCAGAGATTCAATCACATGCTAGTCGTTCTCAAATCTGATTGCTTCCTCATTTCATGGGAAAGCAATGTTATTGGCTGTTACAACAATACGTCTTTTTGTTATCAAATAAATGCTGAAGCACGCATTACACAAAAGTGAGCAGCGTTACGCAGATTATACCTTTTCCTTGGGTATAGTCTGCACGCAGGCTACACTTCCCTGGCTACATCAAATAGGGACGATGTAGATCTTTTATGATGTAAATCTCTTGCTGTGCTGGGAATTGCATCATTCGCCTCCAGTTGAAACCAATAGACCCATTTCACAATAGCATTCAATTCGAGGCAAAAGCTGTTATTCCCTGTGCAGCGAGAAATCTACATCGTATCATCATAGTCATAAGAATGACTATGGTATCATTATGTTGCAACTACACGTACAAAACAACTTCATACGTTGCTGAGAGCAATGCATGCTTTTCAGATTTCAATCCACATTAAATCGAGGCAAGTGATGTTCCTGGAAGAATTTAAAAAGAACTGACGTCATTGTGAAAGGGGTCTATTGTGAATAAGGTCTATTCACGAAACTTTCATCCCACGAAATCAAAGTATGCATAAACAGTTCTTGAGAAAGCTACTTAACTCCGTCAACGAACTTTAAACTCGAATCAAACAAACCTTATATCGCAGAATTTTGCCATTCTTCTCCTTCGGAGTTTTCCATGTAATTATTATATGCGTCCCGTTGTAAGTTGCTTTTACGTCAAGGGGAGCCGTGGGAACTGGAAGAAAAAGTATCAAAACTTCAACGAAATATCATCATCATCATCATCACCATCATCATCACCATCATCATCATCATCATCATCATCATCATCATCATCATCATCATCATCATCATCATCATCATCATCATCATCATCATCATCATCATCATCATCATCATCATCATCATTATCATCATTGATTTAACGTGAGCAGGCTCATCAATACTACTACCCAAACATATGGAGAGTTGATTTCTTCAAAACATTCGGCAATCTTCAAGCAATTTTTTGTCCTGGTTGCGTTTCATGAAGGAAGGTAAATTTACGAAAATATCCACGGGTTTCTTTTTGTGTTCTTTGAGTATTCGCCGTTTGAATAGTCCGTGAAAATGAGCCTGAGGAGGTTTTCGAACAAGGACCGCAAGCAAGATCGGCTAAAACGTATGATTGCTATCTTTCTACTTTCAATCGTGCAAGTCAACAAAAATTACCTACTTTAGGGGCAGAAACTCTATTAAAAGCATGGATATTATAGATAATAGATCGTTGAACCTTTATTCTTGAGCAATATTATCTAACCATTTGTGGTTTCAACATAACAGAACACTGTTTATTCCTTTATGATGCTTTAAATGTCAAAACATATCTGCAGCAGTGTTAGCGACCACATGGATAATTCTGCATTCAAAAAATAAGAAACCAATTAAGGAATTTTTAGTACTAAAATGGACAAAATTTCATGTTAAATTAAGAAACTTTTAGTGCTATGGCCTGATCCAAGTTTCCTGTAAAAAAAACGTGTATTCCATGCAATACTTACAGCCCTCCTGGGTAGTAAACGTCTTCTGCGCAGGGTCTCCTATTTCCACGGTTTCAGCTTTTAATGTTGCCCTGTATTGTCGGTAAGGCCTAAGTATTCCATTTATTTCCAAGTCTGTCTTATCACCAGAGACGACTTTGTCAGCAGCAGTAAGTTGCCGGCCGGCTTCAATATCATATATGGAGAAATGGTATTGTCTAATAACGCCATTTTTCTTTTTTGGCTCTTTCCAAGTGAATTCATAATGTTCATCATCTTCGGTGTAGTCAAAGTTTCGCGGTGCAGAAGGAGCTAACAAATGGACAAGTTTGATTAATAACGGGTGAACTAAAAAAACGTTACATATTTGAAAAGTTTTAACACGGCGTTCATTTGAGGTATCTGAATGAATCAAAGTTTGGTTGGTAGCCAATCAAAACGCGCATAAAAGGCGCAAAAACCTCGATAAAAATTATGAAAAACTTGCCAAACACACATTCCGTTCCCCTCAAGAAATAAGAATCAAAATATGCCGGATGTCTCATAAAAGTACCCCCTTTTGACTGCAAATAAGCAAATAGGAACAAAGCCATATGATGTCATTTTCCAAGTGCACAGCTAAATGTATTAGTCCTCAGCTTAGATGCACATACCTTCCTATGTCCACAAAACACTGGAGATACAAGCTAGCAAAGTCAAAATTTACAGTGCACCCATGTCCAAATCTACTTAATAATTTACTTGACTGCAATCAGCCACTGCGTTCTAAAAACAATGAAGATTTTCATAAGAAGGCCTCCTCAAGAAACATTCAAAACGTGCTCAAATTCATGACCAAGTTTTCCTGATATTTCTGCCTTATATAGTCCTTGCAGCAATGACTTCTGCACTATTTAGCACTTGCTATCGCCTTGGGAGAATGAACGAGTTTTCCCCATGGCTGAATAACCTATTCTGGGGGATTCCATTCACACAATAGGACAAAATACATGATAACATGCGAGTGCCATCAGTTTTAGGAAGAAAAAACATGGCTCATTGTTTCCATTCGTTTTTACAGGTTTTTGGAGGGAACTTTCCGCAGAAAATCGCTAATATCTACGAAAAAGTATAAGCCTATAATAACTGTTTCCGAGGGCGATTAGACTTATGACGATGAGTCTCTTGTTTAGCTGTGCTCTTTGACTTGATGATGTCGCTTCAGGCAATAGAGACTCATAGTATTACTATGAAAAACTTGGCCCTATTTAGGCCCAAACTTCGGAATTCCTAAAGTAACAATCAGATTGCGAGATTTGGCAAAGAACAATACTGTCGAATTTTCACTTCGAATGATGCAGTTGACTCGATTTTGGATTAAGTTTCCGCAGCAGGTAGTTGAAGGTTTCTCTGGTTTGTTTTGGTCTTAAAAGCATGGAAAATGTAGCGTTCAGAGACTCATTTTGCATTTGTCAGGTAAAGTGAACTTCCTTCTTCAGATTTATATCAAGTTTCGTTGATTAAGTGTCTGCTTAACGTGGCTTTCATCGCATTTTCTTTCCGAGGAGTTACCGTTAAACAGAGCTACGGCAGTCGTTCGATCCTGATTCGATCGATCGAAAGCAGGAGATAGGGCCGGGTTTTTCACTGTTGCATTATGAGTCCCTCTTGAGCTAGGTTTACCGCAGGGATACAAGGGACTCATCGTCATAAGTTTAGGATTAGTAAGTCAAGGGTATTGCCCGAAGGAAACAGTTATTATATAGTTGATCAGCATCGAAAGCAAACTCTTTAGAGGTCTCTTTTTTCAAGTTTAGTTGTTAATGATATGAAGTTGTAAATGTGTTCATATCTCGAAATTTTTGATTATCTATCCTTTCTTAAGCATAGGTTTCAAATCTTTAAAAAGCTTGGTGTAAAATTCAATGACCTATTTCTTTGAACTGAACGGCTTCAAAGAAACTTCAACTATTTTACGGTAAATCTGCCGCTGGACTTTTCCGAAATCTTCAATATTTTCAGAATTACAGTGTTTTCTTCGTTTTTAAGAATTCAAGAAAATTTTCGAAAAAAACTTGAAACTATCGTAATTTCTAAACCTCTTGACGAAAGATCAAATAGTTTTCAGGAAAACCATAATTTATGGATGCCTACAATTTGGTATCAAGTAAAACTCTTTCACTCTTCTGGTCTGTGATTTAGAAATTTGATGACGTTACATTATAGATAAGCTGAAATATGAAATAGGATGTAATTTCGACAAATATTCAAGATTTCTGAAAAGTCTAACGGTAGGATCATAGGAAAGTGGCTAAAGCTTCTTTCAAGTCATTCAGTTTAAAGAAATAGGTCATTGAATTTTACACCCGCCTTTTTCGTATATTTAAAGACTTGGAACCTATGTTTTCCTTTCTTCCGGGACAACTGGAAGATGTTGTTCAACTTATTGCTAAACTGAATTGTATCCCACGGTAAACATGATTAAGGGTGTATTTGATTGGTGATTCCAAACATATCAAATTCTGAAAACGGTAGACTTCGCATAGACGTAAACACAGTGCCCAATTAAACACAAACTTCTTAAAAACGGCAGGTTAGGTTTCAGCTTTATCGTGGCGCAAAGGAGGCTTTCACTTGAAAATGATGAAGAGGAATCAAGTGCTTGGCAACAAAGATTGAACTGACTCAACTGACCATGGCAGCACAAGCAAATTCGCCTCGTTTTCCAGAGTTTCGCAAATAAAAGCGAGAATCTCTCCAAAGTCAGCCAAACCTTCTGCCGATTGATGCAGAAGGTTCGGCAGGCTTTCCAAACCGGCCAAACCTGCCATTTTCGGAATTTGGTAGTCAATCAAACACAAATTCCGAGTCTTTCAAATCTACCATTTTCAGAATCGGCACAAATTAAACACACCCTAAAAATGAAAAAGAAAATGAAATGAAACTGTATCAATTCCAGAGAATTCGGCTTATGTTTTTCATATTTCTCCACACCTTTATCAGCTGGAAGCACATAGTATGACATCTAGCATCTACCCTATTCAAAACTTCATTTTTACAAATAAGCCCCCGGAGTCTCCTTCGCACATTCATGGTAGCTAAAAGGCCTACCTTGGTAAAATCGTCTTTTGAATGAAGGCTAAGAAGGCTAATGAAGGCTAATGAAGGTTTCACGGATTTCGGGTTTCGCCAATTTTAGCCCTCGGATTTCGAAATTTACTTTTAAATCCTACTGGTTTTCGGGTTTTGAGATGTTTTACGGGTTGCGGCTTGGCCAATTTTTGTGCTCGGGATTCGGTCATTTCATTCAAACTTCCCTATTTTCGGGGTTTTCGAAGTCATACAGTCCACGTAGTTAGCTGAGATCGAAAAACCAGCTATTGGATGATCAAAATGGTGCACAGAGTGTTAGTGAAAACGAAAATGTTGGAAATAATCGAAGATTACTAACGAACATCGAAGATTTTTGTTCAGAAGTGCACTTTCGGGCTTAGTTTTAATTTTTCCGGGTATTCAGGTTTTTGCTAATTTTGGTCCAGGTTTGCGGGTTCTAGTACCCCCCCCCCACCCCCAAACCCTCTCCCGTGCACCATGACAAATGAACACACACATGACGCAAGGGCTAAAAATACGAAGCACTTACCCGCTTCTTTGGTTTCAGCATGAATTTTGTTCGAATCACGGCTGACTAGAATCTTTCCATCGCTCATTTTACGTGCAAAAACGTATACTGAGTAATTCGTAAATGGCTTGAGTCCTCTTACTTTGAGATCATAAGTCCTTTCACTTCTTGTATCCGCTTGCGATCTTGTTGTATAAAAAGACTTGCAAATCTTTCTACCATTCTTATCCATCGCACAAACAGTGTAATTCTCGGTCAAGAAGCTGTGATCAATTTGCGATTTCCAATGAACGTCAATGATTGAGGACGTCAATGATGTGGCGGTTAATAGCACGGGCGTTGGTGGTGCAGGATCTATGATAAAAAAACATACATAGAAATTCGTTTAGTTTGTTATAAATGCTCATTAAAATAAATAAAATAAAATAAAATAAAATAAACTACCGAGTGTCGCAGGAAAAATTTTCACGATTTGAGCTGTTATTCTAGTAAAATTGCGTGTTATTCGATACGAATTATAAACTCAATCGATTACTCAATGCTCTACTTAGGGTGTGTTTGATTGGTAATTCCAAACCTACTAAATTCTGAAAACGGTAGACTTCGCAGAGATGGAAACACAGTTCCCAATCAAACAGAAAATTCTTCAAACAGCAAGTTTCAGATTTATCCTGACGAAGATAAGGTTTCCAATTGAAAAACACGAAGAAGAGTCTGGTGCTTGGCAACGAAGAGTAAAGTTACCGATTATGTAGCTACGCGAGCAAAGTTGCCTCGCGTTCAAAGTTCTGCAAATGAAATCGAAAATCCTTCCAAAGTCTGCCAAACCTTTTGCCTTTTGGAGCAGAAGGTTCAGCAGGCCTGCCAAACCTGCCTAATCCAAGCCAACTATTAAAACCGATACAAATACAATATATACATAGTTAAAAGATAAAAATAAGTAATCAAGTACAGCATAAAAATTTCCGAAAGAAGCAAAACGTAGAGAGTGGTTGTCAAAATATCCTATTATATAAATCCAAGATGTGGTATAAACGTCCTACATAGTCTGCATGTGCATTCAGCAGCATTCCAACTTTTGATCTTGTTCTTAAATTCAATAACAGACTGAGCATTCTTTATATGCTGTGGGAGGGACAGCCAAAGTCGCTGACCTCTATATTTGACAGTTTCGGTGCCATAAGTTACTGTTTTTGCCCTTGGTAGCATAAATTCATTATTATGGGACTGAAAAGAATCCTAATGTCCCTCAAAGGGGTATCTTGGGGGAGAGTTTCTTACGACAATCAAATACATGATATATAGTCTGCACAAATTCAGAACTTAAGATTGGACGATTGAAGATGCCCCTCTCCCCATTATTCAATGTTAGTGATGTCTCAAGGAGGGTCTCTGAGTTTTCAATATTGATTGAGGGGGGAACGGGGGGAATGATGCTCAACAGGTCAAAACATCTGAAAAAATGACTGTCCATGATTGGAATTTCTGTAAGGGTTCATGACAATCTTCATGTTCACTAACTGTACCTTTGGAAGTTTTTCAAAACGACGTTATTTGAAGCCTTTCCGATGTTTAGACATCGCTCAAGTACATGCTGAGAAACCGAGATGGCGCCACCAGCGGGGGTGCTTGGGGGCAGGAGCCCCCTGCAATTTCATTGAGCCCTATCGGCACTTAAATTTCTGAAGATTTCTTTCCACTGTATGCACTTCCATAGCTTGTATGTTATGTTGAGGCTGCATTTTAAGCCAACCTTAAAGGCATGGTCCTTAAAAACTTTTTGCTTCAATCGCTGTCGGCACTCTGACAGTATTTGCCCCCCCCCAGAATTTCAGCTCTGGCACCATCTCTGCTAAGAAATATGATGAACGAAACAGGTGAAAGAAAGTAAAATATGTTAAGGACTTCATTTTTAAAAGTAAATCGTTTCTTCTGTTATGTTTTCCCAGTACTGGAGTTTCTTAATGTTTTGGCGATCTGAGAGTTGGCTTTCTATAAGTATAAAATACATGTAGTTCTCTGCTGGTTTTTACCAGGCTGATCATTCATCTGAACATTGTATGGGAAAATATGATAAAAGCGTGACTCTGGCAAAAATGTTGTAGTCAAGAAATGCCATAGGTCAGAGCACACGACAAAACATCGCAAGTGCCGGAATGTCTTCTTCACCATTGCTTCATAGTATGAATATTTCGTCTTGCCAATTCCAACCAAAAATCTTTGCTCGGCTCAGTCCGAGCTTTGTTCTAATTAGAAATACAAAGATTTATCTCCAAAGCAGTTTAAAGTCGATAAGACAACCGAGTTGTGACCATCACCGTTCTAGTTCACTTTACCCCGATTTGCGGGGTAAAGTGAACCATACCCAACTGCTTGCCAAAAACACGCCGATGCGTGGAAACGCCAGTCATTAAAAATTAAAACATGCATCAATATTTCAGCAAAGGCCACATTGTCACTTTAACGCAAGCAGATTTGATATTTTTATCGAAATAGAAATTTATTTCTACGAAAACCTATAAAATAGTTCACTTTACCCCGACTTACACTATCCGGCACAGTGTAAACGGGGTCTTAGGCCTTGATTGGTAGAGATAAACACAATATTAACTCCCATGCTGGGAAAACATGTGAATATTGATCTCTTGGTACGGCATATTCATCCCTTGGGAAAAAAGCATGCAGGATATTTCTCTCACCTATTCGCTTCGCTCTCTGAATGGCTCACGCAATATCCTGTATGGATGAATATTCACCTGTATTTCCCGGCATCGGAGTTAATTTTGTGCTCTTATCTATTTAAAGGCCAATTTCCAGTCAGCGGAATTCTCCGAGCGGGCGGAATTTTAGACAATTAAAAGTTGCTCAGCCATAACTATCTATTCAATTTCAGAGCGACATTTTCTCTAACAAACAAAAGAATTTCCGCCCACTCGGAAAATTCCACTGACTGGAAATCTATTGTTTGCAAGAGAAAATGTCGCTCTGAAATTGAATAGATAGTTACGGCAGAGCAACCTATTATTGTCTAAAATTCCGCCCGCTCGGATAATTCCGCTGACTGGAAATTGGCCTTTAGAGAGTAGCAGCCTTTCAAACAATGGGCGTTTTTGTCACCCGATAGATCAATATAAAAATTAATCTTACCCTTTGGCGTTCTCACTTCCATCGATTTTGAAGGATCACTGGTCTTCAGAATCCCATTTCTAAGCTTGCTTGCAGTGATGTATATTTTGTAGGTAGAGGAAGGCTTCAGGCCTTTCACATTCGTCGAATATAATCTGGGAAAGCGTTTATTAAAATCTGATCGCCTGTACTTCTGAATCATTATTTCACGGCCACTTGAGTTCACAAAGATCGTGAAATTGTTGACTGTGTTTGAAGGGTCGTCAGGCTGGGTCCATGTAACTAAAATCATTTTGGCTGATAATGCTTGGACTTTTCGTATAACTGGGGGTTGAGGATCTGTGAATGGAGAAAGATGAAAGTTAAGCAGACTAATTACATGGCTATAGCTATCGCTATAAGCTCCCATACGCTCCAACTACGACCCACAATCTTGAAATGACTAGTTTTACCTCGTTTCGATATGAGCCTACGCAGAAAAACACTCGTGTTCATCAAATGAAAAACAAGGATTTAAAAACTTCATAGTAAGTCAATTGATGCTTGACAAAAGCAACAAAATAGTACCGACGTACAAAGTTTGAAGTAGTCTCTAAGTGTTTTCGTGGTATTCATGTTCGCAAGAGATATTGTTCTGTCTGGCCAAGTACCTTGAAAATCTGCTTTTTTACTGGTGTATACATCTTATTTATACTGTTTTTAAGACTCTCTCGCTTTTTCACATATTAAGATTCTCACCTATTTAGAGACCTCCTCCCTAACTAACCTATCCTATATACCATCTTGTAATTTCATTTCCTTTGTTAACCCCTTGATGTGGTTAAATTTCAGTATTATTGTATCCCGTATTGTATTGACATTTTATTGTTGAAATTTTTTAGAACTGCAAGGTGCGTGCGCCAAAAAATGCACTTTTGACAGGCCACGATAAATCGTATACTAGGTCCATTTCGAAGATGTAGGAGTCGATCTTGAGAAAAGATCCTTAATTAGACGCTACTATTTTTTGTATAATTTTTAGTCTTCTACTTACATAGCTACAAGCGAGCTGCTCAAAATATTTTATATAGAAAACACTAAAAATGACCCAAAACATATAGATCAAGTTTCTTAAGACTCAACATGAATGGACAAAGAGGGAACGTTTTCGTGGTGACTTGGGGGTTTAGAAATAAATCATTTATTATCCAAAGCAGGAATATTAGTTCTATGTTGGAAAATATGTGGGAAAAATGTAAAAATATATTTCCTTTCCAAATTTTCATTGAATTCATAACTCTCTGCCAATACTGCATTCCTGTGTCAAGGGGGTTAAAAGACAAACAATAGTGAAGCAACATTGTCACTGTCAAATAAGTACAGTAAAACCCCACAAACAAGAACATACTTTTCTAAAAAAACAGACTGGCTAGGTTCTTATAAATGAGGTACTTATGGCATTTTCAGGGTGTGGCTCTTATGGCAAGGACACTTGTGACTATGATGAATATATAGCTACGGTATATAGTATGTGTTAAGTAAACTTGAGGGTATAATGTCTGCATTTAAATAGAGAGTATGGTATCTTTGTTGTTGACAAAGCAGCTTATATCAAATGGCTTGATAAAACAAATGTGTTCAGTTATCAATAGTTGGAAGTTTGTTTACACTGATATGATGAAATTCCTTAGTTAAATGTACCATCTCATAAGAACATTGAACTAAATCAGTCTGTATTTGGTTCTTATATTTGGGCGTCTTTTTCCACAAAATCAGTCTGAAGGTTCTTATTTCGCTATGTTCTTGTTTGCGGGGTTTTACTGTATAGAGTTTTGATGATCAATTACTAAATCTCCAAATCACTACGAAAATGTTCTCTCTTAGTCCCTACATGTCGATTTCTTCAGAAAATTTGATCAACGCTTTTTTTGGTCATTTTTAATGTGTCTTCGAAAACGAACATTTTAAGAAACTCACTTATTGCTCCATAAATAGAAGACTTAAAATTTACAAAATATACTAGCACCTAACTGAGGATCTTAGCTAAAGATTTTAACTCACAAAACTTCAAAATCGGCCCCGTATACGATTTATCGTTGCCTATCAAAAGTTCATAGTTTATTTTGGACAATCTCGTCGCCAGAGTGAGTTCGTTGCTCTACATCTTCTCTGAGATACATGAGGCCGTTCAGCGATTTGATTGGGTGTAACTCCGTTTTGCGCGGTGACTCCGCTTTGCGCGGGGTAAACGGCATGACATATCAAAATTCGACGGGAAACGACATTCTTTACCCATTTCAACCATAATTTGCTACTTAACTCCCAAATTCGGAGAATAACGAGCCATTTCATTTTCGAAGCTGCGGTGAAAGTTTCTCGAATTTGCGGCTTAGGCCCATTTTTGCTTCAAACAAACCGAGTTTCTTTTCACATTAAACACATTTGCCATCCCCAGATTTTCATTCAAATACATTCGAAAAGGTTAAAATAAAATCCTCACAGTGTTTGCTTTTGGTTTTTCAATCTATCTTCTGCACAATTCGCGCTAGAGAAACGGCCATTTTACGTCGATTAGCGTTGCCTAGCAAACTGTGAAATCCGTAATGGCTGCTAATGCATCCAGATTCTGGGCGCATTTGATCGAAGTGTACCAGGGTGTTCATTCGGCTTCGTGATCAGCGTATGACGTAAGAACATCCTAGGAACGAGGTTGTATTTTGGAGCACCCGGTATCTGTAGGATGGATTTATAATCAAATGAAAATGAATGAAACTGAACAGTATAAGCTGCATATGGTCGCATATGTTCCAAATATTTTAAAAGCAGGGTGTAAAATTCAGTGACCTATGTCTTTGAACTGAATGGCTTCAAAGAAACTTTAGCTATTTTGCTATATATGTGCTGTTTGACTTTTCTGAAACCTTCAGTATTTGCAGAATTAGAGTGTTTTTCTTCTCTTTCAAGAATTTAAGAAAAATTTTCAGCATAACTTCAAGTTGTCACAATTTCTAAAAAGTTTCGTGCAACATGAAATAGTTTATAAGAAAACCATAGTTTATGGATGTCTTCAACATGGCATCAAACAAAAGTCTATCACTTTTGCTGTTTATTATTTAGAAATTTGATGACGTCGCATCCTCAAATCAGCGAAAATTTTAGTTCCCTTGTAATTTAGGCCCCAGTTACACGATACTGGATTGATCACATACCGGATTGCTTTTCGCATCGGATAGGGGGGTTCAGCTACACGACGCCTAGGCAATCCGGTGTCACTCTACTCTGTTTTCGCAGCGTGAAACCACTCCGCTTTGGAGGTGAGGTGAAAATCAATCCGATTCACTCCGCTCTGCATTCCATCTCGTGTAACTGCACCAATCCGATGTGGTCCCACTTCAGTTGGGCTTCGCAGCTGTCAAAGACAATAGATTTAGATATCGCAGTGCAGGTTGACTCAGTGTCGTGTAACTGCAATCAAAAGTGGGTTCATGGCAATCCGGTGTCGTGTAACTGCATAAACACAGCGCGATTTTGACGAAACCAATCCGATTGTAATCCGGTATTGTGTAGCCCAAGCCTTAGAAAAATACTGAAAATTTCTGAAACATCCAACGGTCCAACAGTCCAACTAGGGATAGGTAGCCAACGGCCCCTCAAGCCATTCAGCTAAAACAAATATGACAGAATTTTACACCCACCCTTTTTCGCCGATTCAAAGATTTGGAGCCTAAGCGGCTCGGTTTAACATGCAAGTGTGAAACGGTTTTAACTTCACTGGGAGTGGAAACTCTGAATTAGAAATAAGATTGACGTATGATGAATAGAGTCCTTGTACCTTATTTTTTTTGACATATCAATATAGTCCTTCACGCGTGGCAGGTTGACATGACCTAAACAAAGCTACTGTGTCACTCAAGTGTGGTCAGATAGCTCCACGGCCCTCCGAGTCATATCAATCTGTCAAGCGCGAGGATTAAATTACCCCATCGCAGGAAGGGTAGAGACGGAAAGAAAACATAAATTTTAACTATCTCCATGCATCAAGCGTAAATCTTTTTTCAATTAAGAGTTTCCTACAGCCCGTGATAAGTTTATAAGAAACAAACCTTTCTTTGTTGTTGCCATGGCGACCTCGCTGAAAGGCCCATAACCTGTTCCATTCCATCCAGCAACCTGTACTGAGTACGCCGTTTCAGGCAACAAATCATTGAGAACCGCACTTGAAATCTCTTGTCCGACATGCTTTGTTCTAGGTGACTGGGTCCTTCTATGGGAATAGAACAATACGTAGCCATCAAGTTCTCCATGAATATACTCCTTCGGGATTTGTTGCCAAGTGACGTAAACAGACGTCGGGCTACGTGCAGTTGCTACCACATTCGTGGGAGGTTTTCCCGGTGCTAAAATGTCAAGTAAATTCAATATATCAGTGGAAAATATATTCCAAAAGATGTTTTCACGCGACTGCTAATAAGGACTTCAATCACCCAGGGCAACAACTGCAACTGCAACGCAATGTTGCCTTTGTTTCTAATCTTCGGCTTCAACAAAATCCTTGTTTTCCTGCCAATTCGTTTCCTTCTAGAGCCCATGAAAATTTCCTTTACAATACACCACTTCAATTAAGCAGCTTCGTTTTGGAAATTTGTCAAAATTCCTTCCTTTTGTTCTTATGAAAATCTCGAGCCCAGATTCGGATTTAGCGCTCAAACTTATGTCTAGTTACATGTTTTTAAACTGCTGGCAACTGTGATGTTGATTTTTTGACAACGTAAAGTTCAAAGACTTAAGGGGGATTTGACCGTGAAATGTCGTTTGAGGTGAAACTTTACACCCCGAGTCATTTTCACGGTCAAATCCGTTATAGATTTTCAAACTTTACATCGCCATAAAATTAACACTACAACCGCTAGCAACATGAAAACTTAGGGTTAGACTAAAGTTTGGGTGCTAAATCCGAACTTGGCGTCTAAAATTTCATATGAAAGAATTTTGAATAATTTCCAAAACGAGGCTGTTCATTAAAGTGGTGTTTTTTTCAGGAATATAATTCTTATTTCAATAGTAAGTAAATTATGGAACAATTGGAATGTAGCAACAGGGTTCCCAAACATCCTTCTTACCAGCATTTTCCAAATTCCTAGGTCTAAATGTGATTTTACAGAACAAAATTTTCACGTCTAAGTGGGCCTTTGAATGATAAATTAACATTTTAGTTTTGCAAATCGGTAGCATACTTTCTATTCCAAAACCCGCCAAACGCGTAAAATTTTTTTGACTCGATCGGAAGGCCTCCGTAGTACAACTCGCTCATTCAAAGGGCAAATTTTCGACGAAAGAAGATGCTTCCAATGTATTTAATTGAAGAAGAAAGTTTGAACTTAGCCTTTACAACAACATGTAAAGGTAACGTACAGGAAGTTTACAAGACGACGGTCTAGCTTGCGTTGCCGTCCTGGTACCTGAAAGTCCCTAAGGAACGAGCAGGAATGCCTATATTGGGGGCGTGTGTAAGGGGGCCTATAGCCCCCTATAAAGGTTACAAAATCTGGAAATCACACAAAGCTGATCGAATTCAAGAAAATTTTGGGAAAAATGATGGGGTTTGTTAATATAAGCCAAAACACAAATTTACAGAACGGCATAGAGCACGCCTACCCCCTGCTTCAGTAGTGTAGACCACTCATTTAAACCAGTTTGACTTGTAAGGGAGAAGAAATTATGCCTAGATGGCGAAAGCATACATATCGAATCTATACCAAAATGATGGAGTACATCCATATTAGATCTCTGTTTTTATCAATCTAATTGAAAGGATCACTATGCACACTGTAATTCTTGTAGGGAATTTCATATTGCCCTTTTTGTCTACAAAGTCCAACTTTGTAATCTTTGAGGGGACTCCAGGTCAAGTTTTCCACCTCTCTGGGCTGAAAGCCTGGAATGAAATACCTAATGCGTTGTTAGTGGCTGCTTAAAACGATATGAAGTCGGTTACTCATGAATCCTTGAAGTGTATCACTCCAGACTTTCAAGGCTGCATAGCGAGAACTCTTAGTGAAAAATTTTGTCCTGCATCATGAGCGTCATGACACCATGATGTTGAATTAGATCGCAGTAGATTCTTTGCCTACCTTGAAATGCCATAAAATCCTCTTCCATGTCATTAGCAGCCTTTCTCATCTCAGCCATGCACCTGGGCCTTGAACTGAAGAGCTCCATCAAATCTGCTTTCAAAATTTTGGGCCTAAATGATCTTTGTCATCTCCTGCGCATTATCGTACCTACGCAGCTGCCCCGAAATCTGGAAAGTTCGATTTCGAGATGGCTGCGTAGGTACCGTAATGCGCAGGAGATGTTAGGCCTAAACATTTTGAAAGCACATGTGATAGATCTCTTCAGTTCAAGGCAAGGCAGTATGGCTGAGAAAGGCTGCTAATGGCAAGGAAGAGAATTTTACGGCATTTCAAGGTAGGCAAAGAATCTAATACGATCTAATTCAACTTCATGGTGCCCTCATGCCTGCATCTAGGAACTTGAAGATCCTTATGAATTTCTCATTTTGTAAGAAGAAAAACATGATCTGGGGAAGTACTTATCAAAAAGGTTTTCAGGACATGATCTGTTTATGATCTTGTAGGTCATCACGTTCCTGTCATAACTGAGAATATTCTCTATATTTAGCCAGGAACAATACCAACGATCTTTAATCTTTGCATTCTCTATTATTGACAGTGCTCGGGATTGAAGACGTTGAGGAGCACACTTTGGTCGAGCTCCGAATAAGTTTCAAATCTATAAATTGGTATACACAGGTGGGGGGAGTGTAAAACCCTGTGACCTACTTCTTTTAAATGAATGGCTTGATAGAAACTTTAGCTACTTTGCTATCATTCTACTGTTGGACTTTTCAGAAATCTATTTCATAATTCAATTCATTTAAGGATATGATGTAATCAAAGTTCTACATCGTAACCAGAACCATGACAGATTTCAGGTTCAGCCACTAACCCCCGGGGGGCTAGATGACTTGCGGGTGGACGGGGGTCTGCCGCCCGGTTTTCAGAAAGCTTCCCTATTCTAATTACCGACAGTTGCCGTCATACCCAGGTTTATGATCATTTTTGGCAGAAAGCTACCCGAGAAGCTACCCATTTCTGACAATATTTTGCCAATTTCTGGAAAACTCAACCATGTTTAAGGAAAATCTGCCGAAAAAGAGACCCTTGTTTAGAGAATTTTGAACCGAAAAACCCACCCATATGGGCGGCACATACCCCTACCCTCAACATGTTATGGTACCCCCCCCCCGGGGCACTCACCCCCACAGTGAAGTCCATATCCCTGCCCCAAAGTTCTTGGATCCACAAAGTCCTACGTTTCTTGAAGGTAGGAAAATAGCGAAGAGAAATTACTTTCTCGCGAATCTAGGAACTTACGGACTTCAAGAAATAGTTAAGAGGCAAGTCTATATTTCAAGATGATAATAAACAAGCAAAAGAAAATGTGACTTACAGTCTCCAATAACCAGAATTGATGCAGGCTTTGAAAAGAACCTGGAACGTTTCTTAGTAGTAAGGACAACTACAACAACGATTTCGAAGTTATAAGTCTTCCAGAAGTTTAGATTCTTTACAATATGAGTGGCACTACCAGTGTTTTGGTTGATATTCTGCGTGGTGGGCTGTTTTGCTCCATCCAATTTATAGCTGATTCGCGCAGTTGTGCTCAGTCCCTTCGTGACGTATTGCTTTGGTAGCTATCAAAGGAAGAAAAGAGATCAGATTCGGCAACAAGTATGAAAATATCTGCAAACTTTTTCATCTGACTTCAAGGACAAGTCCGAAAATTATAAATTACTGTCAAAAAGCAACCTTAACAATCGTGAGTTCTTTCCAAGTTGTGACATCTCCAAATGCCATAAATTTGTAAAACAATTTTCATAAGTTAGGCCAAATGTAGTCACCATTTTGTATTTGATACGATAAAGAGGCTAATAATGTGAGAGGCATCTGGCAGCCTCATTCAGATTGCAGCAAAAAGTGATGTCATGGACAATGACATCATTTCGCTCATGTCGCAGATTGAAATACGCACTTTCGCGGAGAAAAGAGAGAAAAAGTTGGAAAAAAGTAGTGCACACCATTCACAATGCTGTAATCTTTTGAATAGTCAACAATGGTGCCAACCCCAGACTTGTCCCTTAAACCATGAACCTTGGCCGCGCCAAAATCGACCTAGATATCATCTGCGAGTCACTTTAGACCGGAATTCTCCTCATCTTGGTTTTAATTTGGCGTATACATGGATCATGGTTGACAGTGTGTACTTAACAAGAAAGCATAGGGGCCCCAGGAAATTGTACGACCCCCCTTCCCAATGATAAAAAGGCCTTGCTCCGTAGTCTCCTTTGTCATTGCATAGCTATGACGTAATGCTTTAAGAGAGATATCGAAATAAAACATTACGTCATAGCTTCGCAATCACAAATGAGGCTTCAGAGCAAGGCCTCTTTATCATTGCGGAGGGGAGGGGGGGGGGGTTATACAACTTCCTGAGGTCTCTGTGAAGGAAGCATAGGCTACGATGACAAATGTTGCCTAGCAGGGAATTTCCACTTACCAAGCAACCAGCCTAACCATTTCATTTTCATTTAATATCATTTATACACAATAAACCCTTAAGCAAATAAAAATACATCTATTAACAATTATAAAAAATCTAAGAATAAACACCTACAGGCATATCAAACCTAAGCATTGCTGTTCTTCCAGGGAGTTGGGTTTAAAATTCTAGCTCTTTAGATGCTTTTTCTGTTGTTCTTTGAAGCGATCTAATGTTGGTAGCTCACATAACCTTTGATTTTATATTTGATTTGGACTGAATCGACCATGGGAATTGATACATGTTAGATTAGCTTAACAAGATTAGGCTTTGATACATGTTGAATTTCGACTGGAAGGGTCATTTGTGATGGCAGCTGTAACTGTCAATTTGAGAATTTATGTCACTGGAACTTTTGTGTGCAAGTCTAACGTTTTCAATTTGTTTTTTTGAGTGGGCTTGTCAGGATTTCTAGCTACTGAAAGCTAATTTAGGCCCACTGTGCATGCCGCATCCAGGCACGGGACCCCTAGTTTAACGTCCCTTCCGAAGGACGGCGAGGTGAGTTGCGAGGTCAGGCCTCAGTGGTCACCCATCCGAAATCTGACCTCACTCGACCAAGCTTAACTTCAGTCACCTGACGAAGACTGTATAAGCCACTCGGCCACTCACCCCGCAAATGGAAAATGGAAAATCCCATGGTTAACTTGATTAAACCCCTCCATTGCTTTATACAGTTTTTGATTTCAATAAAGTCCCCAGGGGGGTGGGTAACTTCAAAAGGTGGGTGACAGAGGTGCCATTTAACAACTGAAATCACACCCTAAGATTTATAAATATTCGTGAAAATGATGCCCAAAAATTTACAAGCCACTGAAAACTTATACCCTAAAATTGTGACAACTATCCACAATTTAACCAAGTATGTGAAATTCGATCAAAATCAGTACCTTGAAATGACACCCCAAAATGTATGACTGCTTGTGTGCTTGTGATTTCACCATACGTGATACCCCAAAAATTATTTTCTGCTCGAAAAAGGGTACCCCAAAACATGGCACACCCCCTACCAGTATATATCGTAGTTAAACCTTCCCCTGGGATAAAGTTAGAAAAAGTTTCACGAGGTCATCGATCCAATGACGTCATAATTGAGCTTTCTTAGAATCATTTCATCTTGAATTTTTCCTAACCTGTTAGTCAGACCCGACATTTCCTCGATTTTTGCTAAATCGACCTTGTAGATTCCGAATTTGCTGTCGATAAACAACTCTATGCCTAGACTCGCTCCAATTCTATTCCGTGGTATATCAGCATCAAGGAATATAGTTACTACTGCGGGGGCGTAAACCATGAAGTGGACGCTGTGTCCTGAGTACTGATATACCACGGAATACACTTGGAGCAAGTCTACTCTATGCCTGGAAATAATGCTATAGACTATGTCACTTTCTCAGAAACAATGGGGATCATGTGGAGGTCTAAAACGCTATTTCTGTACATAATAACTTTCCACTGATCATTCTCCTAAGAAAGAAACTGCAAAGAACGATGGATACGCGCCTAAAACAATGGTGTTTAAGGATTTGTTTCCAATGGTTAGATCTAAACACAACCCATATTCGATACAGAACAAAAACGAGAATTGAGTATAAAGGCCGGTTTCCACTTGAGCGACATCTTCAGCGAATTCGTCAGCGATTGGAATTTCTTTTGTTCTTTCCGGGGTAGGCGAATTCGCTAGCGAAACATGAAAGTTGAAAGGAGTTCAACTTCCCATCGAACTCGCCAAGCGAAGAACCAATGACAGAGAAAGTGGAATCATCTTTTGTTTCAGTTGTCCAAAAAGAGCACACAACATTTTTGGCGCCAAATCAGTTCACCAAATTCGCCGCGAATTCCTCCGAGTTATTAAACACACTTAGCGAATTCGCTGATCCAATCGCTGACGAATTCGCTGAGGATTTCGCTGAAGTGGAAACCGGCCGTAAGTATCCTTAGAATTTCCTCTTTCAATGAATCATTTCTCCAGTTACATTTCCCAGTACTGAAGTTTCTTGATCTTTGGCGATCAGACAAGTGAATTAATAAGTGGTTTCCTATATATAAAAAACTGAATGTATGTAGCCTACCTTTACATTTAACTCCACAGTCCCCCTTTCTTTGGACTGGATCGATGTAATCCTCACGACATCATGTTTATCTAAAGCAAAACGATCAACATTTAAAATCCATAAACAATATCAACTCGTTCCAACACAAGATCAAAGAAATTTTTTTCAAAAATATAGAGAGAAGAGAATGACGTTAAAGTGTTCTAATAAAACTCCACGTCCTCTCCCACTTTCATGATTCAGCCTTACGAAATTATGCTTGTGCAAAGCTCCATTGTGTATTTCTTTAAAAGTAACCACCTCACGAAGTGAGTGGCCGAGTGGCTTAAACAGTTTTCATCAGGTAAATGAAGTTAAGCTCGGTCGAGGGAGGTCAGATTTCGGATGGATGACCTCGGAGGCCTGACCTCAGAAGTCACCTCGTCGTCCTTCAGATGGGACGCTAAACTAGGGGTCCCATGTCTGGATGTGGCATGCACAGTGGGCCTAAATTAGCTTTCAGTAGCTAGAAATCCTGAAAAGCCCACTCAAAACAAGTTACGGAAATAAGGTCAACTCGACCTTTTGATGCTATGCCTGCCTCCATAATTAGGGGTGCTTTTAATTTGTACTTGTTATGGTAAAGGCTGGTTTTCACATGTCGCATTTCATCGTAATTCATCGCATTTCATCGGAATTCCGGGTCTACGATCAATTAGGATTGCTTCCAATCTATGAAAACCAACCAAAAAAGGTATCCTAATTCATCCTAATTCATCGCAATTCGTCCCAACTGATCCTAGCGACTCAAAAAATTTTGTTTTCTGCGATGAAATAGGAGGAATTCAGATGAATTACGATTCTTGATTTTCATATAATTTGACAATCGCAATTATGGACATCCCACAAATTGCCATGAAATGCGATGAAATGCGATGAAATACGACATATGAAAACCAGACTTAATGGTATATATTGCATCACTGTACTTTACTGTATCTATGTTACTAACTTTTATTCTAATTGTGGCGAAATGATAAATACATACATCACAGCTTTATCTCTTGCTGCGCAAAACACTCCACAATGCAGTCGTGGCAAAAAGTTTAAGATTATATACTAGTTACGTTTGGACTCAGAAATTTAAGCATAACTTCAAAGATAATTTTAACACTTTGTGCCCAACAAACAAGGGTGTCGACGACATGAAACACTCTGAATTTATTCAGTGCCAAGAGAGGGAAAAAGAGTAGAGTCCTGAAAAGGTTACAGGACAGTCGCGGATATAAGAGTGCCAGTGATTTTAAGATGTGCGCTTGCAAGTGAAATAGTGTCATTATAAATATTCTGTACTGTAGACGTTACAGCAATGGCAGAATCAAGTTATGGATGCATTTCTGTTCTGATATCGCTTTTGACAATCGATTTATAAGCCCATAATGATAATCCCTGGCAACTTATTATGATGATCTATCCAGGATAGGCTCAGCAATATTGTGTTAAATTTGAGAATTTGCGATGTTATTCATTTGTAGAATTTTCGTTCGCCTTATTTATCTTATTTGTTTGCCATGCACTCATCTTTTCGAAAACTGGATAACTGACTGCAACTACTGTTATGAAAGACTCTTACAAGTAACTGTTAATTAGATACTAAATAAATTTATAAACTCAGAAAAAACACATTCTTGTAAACGTTTCGGCGTAAGCCTTCATCAGTAATCCAGTTTCGTTAAATTAGTAAATGAATTAATAATCAATAATGTGCGCTCCATCCAATTATCCTTCTTTCCTACTCAAAGCAAAATAATATATATACTCATAAGCTCAATCTAAATATGTAATAGAAACAGATCTATAAACTCAGAAAAAACACATTCTTGTAACCTTTCGGTGTAAGCCTTCATCAGTAATCTACAAATGAATTACTGATGAAGGCTTCTGCCGAAGCGTTTACAAAAATGTGTTTTTTCTGAGTTTATATATCTATTTCTATTACACATTGAGATTGAGCTTATGAATCTAAATGAATTTGGTTATTTTTGGTTTAATGAAATGAATCAGAAAATAATCTCATTTATGATGCAAACATACATATGATACAAAGAGACGTGATCTTCTCGGCAGTCTAAATGCGATACAGTTGCCTTGTGGTATAATAAATCTTTCAAATGAAGAGTTGCTAAAAAATCATCAGTTGTGGGAATGAAAATCTATGGCTTGATTCCAATATAAAAGTTTTCATGGCAACGCTAGAATACATTTGGGCATCAAAACGTTTTGAAAAAATCGGTAATGAAAACTTGTAAATCGCGTCTCCTCTTAAATAATCTCTTCCTCGCTTGTTCGTAAAAAAATTTCGTAGTCAAAAAGTTTCTGTGATTAGGGTAAATTGCCACAGGATCGCTAAGTACTTCTATGCTCTTTGTGGCATCGTATTGTAACTCACAGAGCGTGTGCCCCATTTGTGTCGCTGCTGTGGAGGAGGGTTAGATTCAATCTCTTGCATTCATGATTTGGCCTTACTAAATTATGTAATATCAAAAAGTACATAAAATTTTATGTTATATTATTGTTTGCAACCACCTCTAAGGGGACCACTATCGAAATAAGGTCAACTCGATCTTTTAATGCTATCCCTGCCACTATAATTAGGGGAGTTTTTAACTTGTATATATCAAATTTGTTATGTAAATTATATTGTAACTATTTTATCATCATAATATCTTTAACTATTGTAAATATTTTAACTTATGTGGCGAACTTCACATACATGCATACATCCGTACATACATACATACATACATACATACATACATACATACATACATACATACATACATACATAAGAAATTTCACGATCAGCAATGTATTCAAATTTTCTCCTGAATATGACCTTACACCCCGTTTATACTGAGACAGATAACAAGGGCAGATATTGTAATAATAGTGTCAGTTGATTTGATTGATACTTCAATTCAAAGCGATTAGTGACTGCACCCAAAGGACCAAAATTCCATTAACCAGTGAATCAGAGCAAACACGGCCGCAAAAGTTGTCCCAAATCAGTAGGGCAAACTCTCGCCATTTGCCAGCAAAATGTGGCTTTTAAGATTAATTATGTGCTTATAACGAAACAAGAAGGGTAAATCTAAACGTTCCAGGCCGCTGGGCTTCATTTTCTGAAAAATATTCCACAACACCCGACGTCCCGTAATACCCAAAACCACTCTATACTTTTGGCAAAATTCTTATGCAACAATATATACTTTTGGGAAGTTTTTATGCGGCAGGGTACAGAGTGTGAAGAGATTCTCAAACACTCCCATCACTTACCTAGTCAAGTACCCCCCCCCCCCGACCCGGATCTTTTGTGAGCAAATTATGCAGATATTTTGGGCCATATTGTCGATAAATTGTACTCTCGAGTACAGAATAAACGGGGGGGGGGTGAGAATAATCGGGGTGGTTGGAAATGGTTCGATATGATAATAACTGGGGGTTGGAATAATCGGGAAGGGGGTGCTTGGAGAAATAGAAAGTAGTCTTTTTCTTAGGTAAACACGTATCTTATCTATATTTATGTGAACAGTGATGATACTGATACATATACGTTGAGCTCTGGTTCTGTTGAATGCTTTTCTTGAGACTTTTTCTTGCGTTTATTCAGAAATTATGTTTATTATCATTTCATTTTTCCGAAAACTAATAACAGGGGGTTGGAATAAGAGGGAATAAGAGCGGGGGATTGGAAAATTTTTCAAAAATTAATAAGTAGGGGGGGACGATTATTCGATAGTCGAGAGTAGATCCGTAAAAAGGGTAAAAAAACACTAAAAACTTACTGCGATCTGATCCTTTAACCATTACAAGCGATCTGTTAGTGTAATATACACCTCGTTTGGTCACAAGCTTGATTTTGCCTGCATAAATTCTGAATTGAGCCAGACCGGCAATCCACTTATTAATTCCTGTGGCTACCACTGACATGTTTCGTCTCAGAATATGATTGTCGCCCAATTTCCAAACCTCTACCATGATAATTTCTGGAGTTTCAGCTTTTAACTTTTCCGGAATCTATAAACAAAGAAATGACGATTAGCATGAAATTCTACACCGGAATGAAAGCAATCAACATGAACTTTATTCTTTATACGGATTTATGCCTCTAGCGATATTAAGTATCATAGGTATTCAGTCTCTGGAGATGTAATGTGTTTTATCATACATGTGTTCGTAAATGGTCATGCATTCAGTATAAAACAGAACTTGATTTTAGAAATTCTGCATACTTGGGTCTCCAGCCTAAAGCCCCCTCTTCCATATTTTTCATGCTGGGTATCTCTCTTTCGGAAAAGCTTCTCCGACATGGACGAGAGGACTTGTTTTGCGGGAAAAATGCAGGTTTCAGTATTCAATCACTAATGGTCATCTAGACTGATTACATGAGTCTCAGTTTTTCGCAATGAATTGGATGATGTTTATGGCTTCAAACTGAGACTCGTGACAATAGAGCTTCAAAATGGGGACTAATTTAGGCAAAGTCCGCCGCGTTTACGGCATGACAAATAAGCTTGCTACTTTCTTAATATGGTCAAACCACGTGCCTATTCTTAGGTTTGACTTATTGGTGCAAAGTTTGACTTTTCAAAGTGATGCAACATTCGAAATGACGCTCAGAGAGACGTTCGGCTTTTCTTTCCACGCTCGAAAGATACATTACATTTCATGTTTCTTCAGATTTTGTGTAAGATTTTAGTCCCTGTTTAGAATGTATTTGGTTGTGAGTCCTTGTATGAGTGAAAACAAAAACATGTGATTAGAAACGTCGAACGAATACAAGGAATCGTGTCGTCAGTCTAATGACCACTCTCCTATCAGAAATTCTCCTCACCTTCCAACTAACTTCCACAGTTCCAAGAAATTTAGTTGACAGCAATTTGAAGCCCCTGTTCAAGTCTTCTGAATAAACAGGCTCTAGATAGGAAATACAAGTATAATTGATTAAAGCAAGGGTGCTAGGGCATCTGTATTCACCTTGTTGTTACTTTTTGATGTTTTTGCCTTTTCACTCCTCTTTGTCTTAAAACTGGTCTTGATCAAAGAGTTATCCGTTTGGTTATTTGAAATTTGACTCCCTTGCAGTTCTGTCTTCGACCTTGAATTTAACTTCCTTTATTTCCTATGCTCAACCTGAGTTCATATCGCACGCCAGGCAGCTGGTTTAAACTTTTTTTGTGAAAGCACACGAACCCACAGGAGCACAAGGGAGTCGAACATCAAATAACCAAATCTATAACGTTTCGGCCACCCAGCTTAAAGACAGGAAGAGACAAAAGAAGAAAATAATAAACAACTGCAAAGGTAAATATCAGTGTCCTAGCACCCTTGATTAAAGGTTTAAAATGAAAAAAGTGTCTGTTCATTGTTACTGTGCAAAAAATGTACAGAAGTTTCGTGGAACCCTACTTCAGATAAAGCTGGTCGGTATGGGGAGTTTCTGGTATTCATGCTATCAATATATGTTGCAAAAATCCGAAATAGAACCGCAACAATTGTTAAAAACAGGGTTTATGATGTTTCTTCCCTACTCATAATCAATTTTTTGTCTACTTTTGTCTATACCGCAGCTTTTACACACTACAATATGTTTTATCAATATGTAATACATTCGTCGCCAAATACTCATGATCGCATTTTTTGTCAACAACGTTTTTGGCGAAATGAGATTGAGCCCTACCGCTCAGCCTATCTTACTCTCTGGGAGTCTGCTTCGGTCAATGTTCCATGTAGATTCTAAATTTTGATGTTGTCTTTTGAATTTCTGCGTTATTTTGCTATGACGTCACAATGAAATCTATAGAAATTTTTGGAAGTTATATTGCTTCTGCCGACTAGTAGTTTGACCCAAAAATTGTGTTCCTCAGCTGGATTTTACATCAATCTAAGCAGAATTCAATTCTATGATTTGTTGGCAAATATCGACACCCCACGAAAAGATCGCTCCAGGGAAAAAAGTTGTGGAAGCCCCCCAGTCCACTGCTGTGGCCACCAGCCACAGGTGGCGGAGAATGGTTCAGTAATACTTGCACGATTCAGTATACATACAAATGTACTAAGATTTAATCATACCTGATAGTAAACTGTGTTAAATTTCTCTTGAATCCTCTATTAATTAAAGAGACTCCAATCTCCATAATATCTCTGTGTTATCGCTTAGGCCACAACTTCTGTTGTGTTGAAATTCTGTTGTGTTGTTGCAGTTGTATTAAATGCGTATTCAATACAGCTGCAACAACACAACAGAATTTCAACACAACAGAATTTGTGGCCTGTTATTTTGACTGTTCTGTTATTTTGACGGATCCACTTCCAGCAAAAGCAGCATTGAGTGTGGTATTCCGCAGGGCTCGTGTTTGGGACCCTTACTCTTCATACTATACATTAATGATTTTGAGAATTGTCTAAAAAGCACGATCCCAAATATGTATGCTGATGATACATGCGTGAATATTGCATCAGAAAACCTGAATGAACTTCTAACAGATTTGAAAAACGAGCTGGAAAATGTATCGAATTGGATGAGGATTAATAAACTTAGTTTGAATGCCAGCAAAAGTGAATACATGGTTATAGGCCACAGGCGACAACTAAATAAGATAGGTAATGATTTGCCAGATCTTGTCCTGAATAATGAAGTTATCAAAAGGGTTGACAAGACAAAATACCTGGGGATCAACATCGACGAAAGCCTTAATTGGAAAGAGCAGTACAAAGCTATCAAAAACAAGCTGAAAGGGGGCCTGAGCTCCTTAAGAAAGCTGAAAAACATCCTTCCGCAAAGGAAACTTGATCAAGTTTACAAAGCTCTCTTTGAAAGCCATCTTCGCTATGGCAACATTATTTGTAGTACTCTTTCTAACACCAAACTATCCCAATTGCAACGATTACAGACAAGGGCAAAGAAGCTAATAGCGAATGCCAAGTATAAGGACGGATGGACTTGCAAATGGCTCTCTGTAAAGTCATTGATCTCCTTTGACCAAGGAGTCATGACATATAAAATCTTGCATGACCTCTGTCCCGAAATTCTTCGCCATAAGTTCACTGAAAGATCCATGATTTCAGAGTATAGAACCAGAAACCATGGAGATCTGCAACTTCCTAAAGTTAGGTTAGAATATGCAAAGCGAAGTTTCTACTTCTCTGGTGTCAAAAACTGGAATGATATCCCTGACAACATTCGAGAAAGAGACTCAATCGCTCGTTTTAGAACAGGTCTTAGAAATTATCTTTTGAACCTTTCACAGGACCCCTTGGTAGAGCAGGAATATTCCAATTATTTTTTTCTTTTCTCATATTATTTTATAGAAATATTGTTGATAGGATATTAATTTGCTGAAAGGATCTCGTGTGTTGTAAACAATGATAAAATGAAAAAAAGGCCTAAGCGATAACAAAGAATTGGAGTCTTTTTAATCAATAGAGGATTCAAGAGAAATTTAACACAGTTAACTGGCAGGTACGATTAGATCTTAGTACATTTGTATGTATTACTGAATCGTGCAAGTATTACTGAACCATTCTCCGCCACCTGTGATGAAAGTGCATGATTCTCATAAATGATTTCCTCGTGGATGTAGACTTCATTTGACTTTTTGAAGCAACAAATCACAAAGTTACTCTCATCAATTTCAAAAAATGTTTTATCATTCGAATTGTCGAATATCAAAGGCTCTTACATTATAAGCATACAATATTTTTCATACTTTTCCAAGGACGTTCTTAAACTTACAGCGACAGCTAAGGACTGAAGGCCCTCCACTACTTTTTTCTCCGGAGCTATATCTTTCGTTGAGTTTGGATATTTTGCAAACAAATTATAGAAATGGATTGTGCATAGATTGATGTAACATCCAGCTGAGACACACAACTTTTGGGTCACACCATCTGTCTGCAGAACAACTAAAACTTCCTAGAATTTCTACAGATTTCATTTTGACGTCATGGCAAAATGGCACAGAAATTCAAGAAACAACATCGAAATTCGGGATCTGCATGGAAAGATAGCATAAAACAAAGTCCAAGAGAGAACAATTGGCATAGCGGTAGCGTTCAACCTCGCTAAGGCCCCATTCACATTACTCCGTTTTTGTAGAAAGAGGAGAGAAAAACCTCCGTTTTTGTGAAAGTGTTCACACTGATCCGCACAAAAACGCCACAAAAACGGAGGTTTTCGAAAACGTTGTCAAAAGTGGATATCCACAAAAACGGAGGTTTTCGAAAACGTTGTCAAAAGTGAATATCCACAAAAACGGAGGTTTTCGAAAACGCTCCAGATCAATGTGAACGCACAAAAACGGAGGTTTTTGAAAACACTCCGGCATTCAACAATGACTGTCACAAAACCGGAGCAATGTGAACGCACAAAAACGGATATCTTTGGCTCCGTATTTGTTATCAGGCAGACAAATGTGAACGCTCAAAAACGGAGGTTTTTCTCTCCGTTTTGTACAAAAACGGAGCAATGTGAACGGGTAGCTTCGATGCAACAAAAACGGATACAAACAAAACGGAGTAGTGTGAACGGGGCCTAAGCCAAGACATGTTGTTGACAAAGATGTGGTCTTAAACTTCTGGCCACGACCGTAAATTATAAGAATATGTCACAAATCAATTTGAAACCGTAGTATTGAAAATCTGCGATCTGGCGCTGGATTATCAAGCCTACCGACTATCAGGTACAACGCTAGTAGTTTGAAGCTTGCAACTCAAGAAAGGTTATCTACACACAAATTTTTTAAAAGAAAATACTTAAAGAAAATTCAGCTTTCAGATCGGCATAAAATCAAGAAACTCCACTGGGAAAAAATTTATTCTTATACATATTTCTACTTAACCTTCACTTATCTCCTGTATCATGGACACGTGAGCAACGTCACTTATCTCCTGTTACAAGGACAGTACGTGAGCAACGTCAAAACATTGGATGGAATTCAAAACACCTTGTCTTGAAATAATCGCGAAGCCAGCATAGGTTTCAAATCTCTAAAAATCTGGGTGTAAAATTCAGTGACATATTTCTTTGAATGGAATGGCTCAAAAGAAACTTGAACTATTTTACAGTAAATCTGCCGTTGTCCTTTGCTGAAATCTTCAATATTTTCAGAATTACAGTGTTTTCTTCTTTTTTAAGAATTCAAGAAAATTTTCGAAAAAATCTTAAAAACTATCCTAATTACTAAACCCCTTGACGAAAGATAAAATAATTTTGAAGAAAACCATAGTTTTTGGAGGCCTACAATATGGTATCAAGCAAAACTCTTTCGCTCTTCTGGTTTGTGATTTAGAAATTTGATGACGTCAAATCATAAAATGAGCTGAAATATTAAATAGGGTTTAATTTCGACAAATATTCAAGATTTCTGAAAAGTCCAACGGTAGAATAATAGAAAAGTGGCTAAAGTTTCCTTCAAGTGATTCAGATCAAAGAAATAGGTTATTGAATTTTACATCCGCCTTTTATCGTAGATTTAAAGATTTGGAACCTATGCTCACGAAGCCACAGAGAGCGAACATTAAGATTGTTATGGAGCCTTTAAGAAATTTTAAGAAACTCTGAGTACTCAAAATGATAATTTTAAAGAAATTTTCAATACAGGCCTAAATCATTAGTTTCTTGTGAAGGTGAAGGTGAAGTTGCGATTTCATGGGATCGCAGAAATAGCTAAGCGCTAATCGAGTCCGCGACCCCTTGTCAAGACGCTCAAAAGTGCTGCTGGGATTTGAACCTCGTCCGCCTGACTGTTCTGGCTGCACAGTCACTGGATTACAACACGGCACCACCACACCTTCAAAGAAAGTCAAGAAAGTATGTGTACTTACTTTTTCTTCCAACAAACACTTCTTTGATTTCTGATTGGACACTGTATCTATTATTAAACAGTAACACTTTTACTTGATAAGTAATTCCACTTGACAGGGATGAAACCGTTTTGCTCGTTGCAGGGGCGCTTTGGGTTAGAGATTTCCAACTGGCTGTGTTCTTTTTACGGTAAAGAATCTGGTATTTCATTATGTCACCGTTCACAGAGTAAGGCGATGGATTCTAAGGATAGATGGAAAACAGTAATATCTTAAACTTTGCTGGTGGTTTCTACCGGGTGAGTCAAAAAAAAGTTTACGCGTTTGGGGGGCTATGAAATAAAAAGTATGCGACTGATATTCAAATCTAAAATGTTAATCTATAAGTCAAACGCTATTTTAGATGAGAAAATTTTGTTTGGTAAAATCACTCATCATTTAGACCCAGAAATCAGGAAAATGCCGTAAGGGGTATGTTTGGGAACAAGGATTCCTCATTCCATTCTAGTCCATAATTTACTTGATACTGAAATTAATCATTTTTCTCAAACTTGCGATGTGAACTTCAATGCCACATAAATTACGAACCACACTGGAACGTGGAAGTTTCGATTCGCATAAAAATCCCTTAAAGGCATTTTTCTAATTGCTAAGTCTTAGAGACGTGTGATGTTACCAATCTTACTGTTCTCATCTAAGTTAGCATTTGATTGATAGATTTAACTTGTCAGTTTTGAATGTCGGTCACATACTGTCAACCGAACAGCCTACCAAACCATTAGTGTCAGGACACCATGAAGTTGAATTCTTTGCTTAGATTGTTTGCTTACCTTGAAATGCCATAAAATTCTATTCCTTGCCACTAGCAGCCTTTCTCAGCCATACTCCCTGGCCTTGAACTGAAGAGTTCCATCACATGTGCTTTCCAAATGTTTGGGCCTAAATGACCTTTGCCATCTCCTGCGTATTACTGTACCAACGCAGCCGTCTCTTAGGCTCAAACATTTTGAAAGCACATGTGATGGAGCTCTTCAGATCACAGCCAGGAAGAAAGGCAGAGCAACGGCTGCTAATGGCAAGGAAGAGAATTTTATGGCATTTCAAGGTAAGCAAAGAATCTAATACGATCTAATTCAACTTCGTGGTGTCCTAACACTCATGGGTACATCTAATCGTTTAATGAAATTCTTCAATTCGGTTGTCGACCCGTTGAACCAGAAAAAGTTCCCGCTTTGGAAAATTCAAAGAGCCAAGAAACCGTACAAATTTCAATGACTCAATTCTAGTCAAGAAACGAAATACCAGTATTTTTGTGATTTTTCTCAAAACTTTTTAAGCACTAAAGATATGCAGGGTGTCCCAAAATAATTGTGCCCAATTTTGTATGGCTACTGTGGAGGAGCTGTGGGTTCGAAAATCTCAGCTTTTACAAAGTTGCATGGGTCAAGCTTCAATTTAGAGTTTGAGGCCTTGTTTGAGTCAATCTGACACGTGGTTGCTGATGTATGGTAGAGAAAAGGCTAAAAAAGTGGTGCTAAAACAGCAGTGTTCAGCGACATTAGGTTTCGTCCTGTCCAATGGCTAATGTTGTCACGCCATCGTTTTTGTTGCTTTCCTCTACTTCTTCTTCCTTCTATCATTCCTTCTAGGCAGATTTTGCTTACGCCTTGCGAGCAGCGTTTGGTGTGACCTTAGAGAATCAAGACCTTAGATTTAATTGTAGATGTTATGGTGTTATGGGAGTGAACTTTGTTGTACGAAGAAGGTCTTCAATTCGCATACGATCAGACAGTCTTTTGTTTGTCATGAATCTCATGATATGATTTTGGAGAACGACACGTTTTTGCAAGGATTTCAAGGTCCAGTTAACACACTCTAATCCATAGAGTACAACCGGTATCACGTAGGTGTTTAAGATCTTCGATTTTAGATGATATGATATCCTTTTAGATGTTAGCACTACTATCCTACTATCTTAAAAGTTAAGGGAAAATATATTACAGCCGTTAAAAAAAATTGATACATGTCATGTTATACTGCAATCACACAGACACAGTTAAACCAGCTTTACTTAAACTAGGTTAGATTTTAACCAATCAAATGCATTGGATTCATTGGATTGCCCAATTAGAAGGCTCCATTCGATAACTTGGTTTAGTTTAAGCTGGTTTAACTTGCAGTGTGAATAGGGTATTAGGTACCCAACCTGTGGTATATATATTTTGCAAAGTCTACAGTTGCAGCTCTCGCCCTTCTAATATTTAATATGGTTTTTGAAATAGGAAGTGTGCTTGCTTGTTTGAATATATTTGGTAAAGTTGACTAAAGCCTATTTCCAAGGAAGGATATAGTCTCAATTCCATATGTTGTTGTGTGTACTGTTGGAAGCTGCGAGTCGTTACCGTGGCTTAGATTGTAACCAGTATTCCGCTCAGCGAAAATATCCTTTATGAAAGGAGGACTTAAGCCATACTTTGTTTTATAAATTTCGGTCATGAGTAACTGTAGATTCTTTACGTGGATAGATACCAAATTCCTTAGCTCCAAAAGAGACTCAAAATCTGTTTGATAGTCTTTGTACGCAAAACACAATGCTCTTTCATGGATATGATTTATTCTATAACTTAAAAGTTCTGTCATAGAACATCCAACCAAGGGGGCAGTAGCTAAAGTCAGATAAGACGAATGCTTGCATTTCGTCTTACCTCTTAAACTGGTTGCTGCTTCCTCTTGATTAAACAAACATATTGTAAAAAACAAACACTCAATCTTCATTCATAGGCTGACTTTGTAATTAGGATCTTTGCTGGGCCCAGTGTAGCCTTACTAATTTTGTTCATTCTCGAAATCTTTATTGGGCAACAGATGTGCCAATTCAATAGACCTTTTAGCTATTCTGAAAACAAACGTGGATCGAACGATATTTCATTACAATTTGTAGAATTTTCGAATGTGCACAACTGCGATAGAAGCTTTAATGCCACTCTATCGAACCTCGCGTATAAAATTGTATAAAAATATCGCTCGATCCAGGCTCTTTTGTAGAATAGCTAAAAGGTCTATTCAACAAAAGTGATTGCTCGAGGAGGGCAAAGGTAGTCTCCATGGATAGCGTTATAGCTGGAATTCGCAACGGCGGAACCAGGGAACGAAACCTGTGCAACGAATGCAATGTGCAGCATTCAATGACTATTGTCATTTCTACTTTACGTTAATATTTATAAACTAGAACCTCTTTCTGTTGTAAATAGTTGGTCTTCATTAGTTCTTACATTAGAACTATTTTAAGAACGAAATTTTAAAGAAATTGATAATAAAACTAGCACTCACCCTCCAAGTAACAACAAATGAGACTGATCCTGGCTCCAGATCTGTAATTGTTACTGGTTCCGAGGGTGCTGTAAACAATGAAACGAGATCAAAGAGTTCATACAAATTCTTGCTATTTTGAATAAGAAACGTTTTCGAAAATATCGCGTCCACACGAAGACGCTGCTACATTCAAACTTCGCTGTTCGAGCTTCGACAAAAGAAAACACAAAATCAAAATGTCCTTGCGTGATCCCTAAAGATCCGTGCGCATGCTCTCATACGTCGCAAACCGATGCTGTGACGTCAGCGTTTTCGAAAAGCTCCGTTTTCACACAACTACACGAGAAGGGGAAAAAGGCGTTTTCAAAAAGATACACTTTGGACAGCGTTTTCGAAAAGCTTCGTTTTCGGTGACCGAAGACGCCCTTCTCCGTGTGAACGCTAACCCAAAACGGATAAAAATATATGCGTTTTCAAATATATTTGGATACACGTTGACGGGGCCTAGGACTATTATGGAAACAAGCTTGTTGTGACTTTTGGTAATTTCACTGTCATTCTTACCTTTTCCATTAATATAAACTTCTTTCGTCGTTGAGTCCTTGCTACGATAATGTTTGTTCCTTGCATACATTTTGACAAGGTATTTTGTCCATGGTTTGAGATAAGGGATCTGTGCTGCCGTTTGGCCAGCTTGCACTGATCCAGTCCTCCAAGCTGGATTTGCATCCATTTCTGCATATTGAATGGCAAATGATGTAACATTCCAGATGCAACTTATAGCAGTCTTCACAGGTATCTTTAAAATATAGAGAAAACAGAAATCTATGTATTGCTCCAGAGGGTAGTCAGGAAAAAGACATGGATGGAAAACGTATCGACCACGGGACCATTGGTCCCAGAGAATATTTTGGCTACCAGAAAGAAAAAGATAGAATGTAAGAATGTGCATTGTAATATGCTAAAACTCTAGCAAGAAAGAATTTACAATAAGAAAGCATTAGACAAAGTAAATCAGCAAATGAAAAAGCAATGATAAATGAATCATAGCTTCCAAAATGTGCTGCCAACCAGTATATACAGTACAACAACAAGGGTAGATTTAGTAATACAGTTGCGTCAGTTGCTTTGGTTCACACTTGCCTACTCTACCGTTTTCAGAATTCTTATTCCTTTGGTAACTGAAATTTTTCTCTGCGAAGCCTACTGTTTTCAGAAGACTTCGCAGACTTCAGATGCCCAAAAGAATACGCCCTTAGTTTCAAAATTTTTCCTGGCTGAAATCGGTCATTCCTTTTAGATACTGCAGGAGAATTTCTATAAAATGACCCTTGGAGAGACCTTAAGAAACGTGCTAAAATAACGAGCAAGTTTCCGTAATATGTCTACCTTCCAGCAAAACAAGGACAGATTTTGTAATGCAATAGCATCAGTTGCTTTGGTTCACACTTCAATTCAAAGCGATTAGCGAATGCAGACAAAAGAAATTCCCTCAACCAATAATTCAAAACAAACATAGCAGCAAAGTTGCATTGAAACCAGTACGGCAAATTCTCACTTGGTGCGGGATAAGGGAGGTTCTTAAGAGAAGTTATGTGCTTATAACGAAAGAAGAAGGGTAAATGTAAAGTTCTGTTTGGCAGATTTTGCCCACGTGATTCAAAAGCCACGCAAAGGGCATTACAATCGTTGAATATCTATCACTCAGATGTAAACAGTTACTCCCCAGCTCCTGAATCAAATTAACAAAATCCGCCACACAGAACTTTAGTTTTACCCTTCTTCTTTCGCTATACGCACATAACTTCTTTCTCTTAAGAGCCTCCCTTATCCAGGACTAAGTGAGAATTTGCCATGCTGGTTTCAAGGCAGTTTTGCGGCTATCTTGTTTTTAGTTACTGCTTGAGAGAATTTCTTTCGTTTGCATCTGCTAATGGCTTTGAATTGAGGTGTGAACCAAAGCAACTGATGCTATTGCATTATAAAATCTGCCCTTGTTCAGTACAGCCAGTAGAACCCTGTTTTCTTACCTGAGAATTCTTAAGAATTCTCGAGAAAACTGTTAGTTCTAAGAAGTCTTAAGAAGGAAATTTAACGAGTTAAGGTGGATCTTCACTTAAGATGGCTCACTACCGAAAATTTCAAAATTACGAAACATGGAAAGGTGGTTGTGTACGAAGTAAAAACAAGTTCAAGACACAAAAAAAACAATAAGTTAAGGTGGCTCGCTACTGATATAAATTTAAATTGCCACACATTGGGTGTCCTATCGCTCATGGTTTTTGCAGGCCTTTGAAAGGCGCTTTCTGCAGAAAATATCCCATATCCACAGGATAGAGTGACCAATAGAGCCGGGTAAATTACCGAATCTACTTGAACATATCGGTAATGAACCAAGACAACATAGGTTTCAAATCTTTAAAAAGCTTGATGTAAAATTCATTGACCTATTTCTTTGAACTGAACAGCCTCAAAGAAACTTGAACTATTCTAAAGAAAATCTGCCGTTGGACTTTTCTGAAATCTTCAAGATGGCCAGAATTACAGTGTTTTTCTTCTTTTAGAAGAATTCAAGAAAATTTTCGAAAAAACTTAAAACTGTCGTTATTTTTAAACCTCTTGACGAAAGATCAAATAATTTTCAAGAAAACCATAGTTTATGGATGCCTACAATATGGTATCAAGCAAAACTCTTTCACTCTTCTGGTTTGTGATTTAGAAATTTGATGACGTCACATCATAAAATGAGCTGAAATATACAGGAAGCCGTAATTTCGACAAATAATCAAGATTTCTGAAAAGTCCAGCGGTAGAATCATAGAAAAGTGGCTAAAGTTTCTTTCAAGTCATTCAGTTTAAAGAAAAGGGTCATTGAATTTTACACCCGCCTTTTTTCGTAGATTTAAAGATTTGGAACCTATGCTAACCAAGACTATTTCCAATATCATTGCCTTGATATTCAGGCAGGGAGCAGTAATTCTTCAAACGCTGGACAATTTCATTTACCCATTAGGTTAGTCAAGTTGTTAGTTCGCTCCCTTTCTGTGGAGAAGGTTGTCATTGGATGGCCGCCCAGGAGAGTATTGCCACTCATCCTAAGAAGTTCGTTGTGCCTATCTCCTTCAAGAAAAGCTTGTCATCGTTGGGAAAGAGCATTCTTTGTACTAGCAGTTTTTCCCATGCTCGAACACTTTAAGGGCCTCCTTACATGATCCCGCCAAGCTGGAGCAAGGCTGCAAAATGATTTTTATGCGTGCGCAGATATCGATCGAAACCGAGACAATAGTGAAATTCGAATCATTACAACCGCTTCATGTCTCAGCTGGAGGAGTGACTACTACCAACACCCTCACAGCAGCAACAATGAGCAGAGGTAAAGGGCTCATGTACAGAGCTCAAATGGAACTTTACCGAACAAACAAAAACAAGACAGCTTCACTTGGACCTTCGTAGTTTGTCTCAATATATTAATCGCTAACCAACCTTGTGATGAAATCAAACTCATTCTGCGCAGTTTTAATCCTGCAAAGCCTGGAGTTTCTGTTTTCAACTAACTCGTGGATGGCCTAAACTTCCCGCCGTGCGTATCGTCTGCGAGGAACGACGACAGCGAGCCGAGGGGTCGCCAGTAGCTGAATTTGACGAGAGCAAGTTTTTTTTGGATGCAGTCATGCTTACCCTGAAGTTATTGGATAGAATTTTCAAAATGAGTTTCTCTTCATGACCAACTTCCCATAAATAGTATACGCATGGGTAAACAAACGTAAGAAACAGAAAAAATACTATATTATTTTCTCAGAGGGTCAGGGTCACAGAATATTCCGGTAAGTGAGAGCGAAAAAGGAAAATTCTTAAGAAAACCGCAGATTCGAAATTAACATCACAAAAAATCGACATTTCCATGCAGCCAAGGAGAACTTCGCCCCCATTACTACACGACCCCTTGGAAGATCAAGTTACATAGGCGGCCATACTGACCCCCTGGAACTTAAAGGAACATCAAGGACTCTATGCTAACATGAAAAAATCACGGGGGTATAATTTTGACCTCGCTTTGAGCTGTTGTCGTTGCTCTCTATTGTTCGTGGCAGTCAGATTGTAAACAAACAAAAATGGTGGGCTCTGAAATCGACATAAAACCAACAAGTAGATATCTAATTTTTACAATATCAACCCCTATTTTCCCGGCAGTACCGATACGATTTTCTGATAGCCAAATAAAATCTCGATCGATACAAAAAGTCTCCTGAAAAGGCTGCAGCTAGATTTTTAGCAAATTACATAGAAATTCGATCAATTTTTCTTCATAAATTTTGCACAAAAATCTGATAAACTTACAATTTCTTCGCTAGTGAAACTCAGAAGGGTCAGATAGGCTTCCAAGTCGAAAAAATCAACAACAAAGGATCCTCCTATTCAAAAATGATTTCAGTGCTTGATATATCAAGGATTTTGAGCATTAGGAGGAATTACTTCGGCAGACCAAAATACTTAGGACGGTAGCCTTGTGAAGACCAATACTCCTTCGATGAAAAATGTAGAAGCCATCCCCTATTTTCCCAAATAACTCACCTGGTTCAGAATGTTGCTTGGATCTTGGAGAAAATTCTCAGCGATTAAGATGAAAAGGCTGCGGCTAGATTTGGAGATTTTCGCCAAACCTTAAATTGTTCGATTTCCTCGATTTTCTGGCCATCACTGTAAAATTTATTACAATGTTTTGATGCTTTTCTTGATGTTTTATAATCTTGAGCTTTCGTCCTTGAGATCTTCTGTCTTCAACATGTGCAAGTAGCCATGTGTCGATTACAATAAGCTGATTCCCTAGGGACTGGAATCCTCTAAACTCCATTGTTCGCTTTTCCTGGGTGTTTCCCAGATTTACAAATTCCAACAAATGCGGTGGCGCATAGTGCTATTGGTCAGCGGCAAAAACATTTCGCAGACTTGCTCCAAGCTTAGATATCTTGCCTGGCCGAAATATCTTGCCCATGCAAGATACCCCCGATGACTACTGTGACACATGTGATTTTACCTTCGCGTTTACATGGGAATTTTATCCCGTCCCTTCTTGCCAGGACGTTTTCATTCCGTCTCGGCATGCCGAGATATCCGGTCTAGCCGAGATGATCTTCTCTTCTAAATTTAAACAGAAACAGACGGGATAACCTGCTTTGCGGGGGTAATTTGACGTCAATAGACCTTTTAGCTATTCTGAAAACGAATGTGTATCGAACGATATTTCATTACAATTTGTAGAATTTTCGAATGTGCACAATTGCGATCGAACCTCTAACGCCACTCTATCGAACCTCGTGTATAAAATTGTATAAAAATATCGCTCGATCCAGGCTCTTTTGTAGAATAGCTAAAAGGTCTATGCGCATGCGATAGTGATCAGCCTTTTGTTGTTATAGCAATCCATGAAACCTAATAAGAGTGGATCATTTCTATCCCGTCCATTTCTGCTCTGTGTTTCATGTAAATACAAGCAGGAAAAACATCACAGCTAGGCGAGACATTCCAGCAAGGCGAGAAATCTCGACATGGCGAATTGTGATTGAAAATTAGTATGTGAAATATATTACAGGTTTAGGCCAGTTTGAATAGGTGTCCCCATTAATTAATAGTAACTTTTTCATGAGTTTCTCTTGGCCGGAATTTTCACGAACAACCCAAAGAACGGATGAAAACAAGTGACGAACAGAAACACTTGATAAAACACTAAAAATAACATCGGTGGGTGGAATACTAACCTTCCAGTTTACAAGTGCTGTAAATGGAGATGGAGAAGAAACCGACGTAATAGTAGGACTCTCTGGAGCTAAAAAAGAAAATAAAAATCGTCTAGGCTATCAGATACATTTCGTGCTCATGTACCGGGTGTCCCAAGAAAGCATACAAATTTAGTAGGGTCCAGCGATATGACTTTAGCTTTAAACAATGGCTTATCACTCTTAAGATATTCCTCGATCGTTGACTTGAACATAGATACCTCTTTTGTTGGTATTGGTGCTTTGAGAGCAGATATATTAATTTTGAAAGCTCAAATTTGTATTAATCTTCAAACCAGAGCTTCGGCATTTTGGCCTTAACAAATTCTTGAAGCGCATTTGAATTAAAAACTGAAATTAAGGAAAAACCAAGAAACTGCCAAATGGATGACTGAGAGGGGGGGGGGTGACTTCTGGCAAACAGAATACAATGAGATATAATGTTATCGACTGATTGCATATTTGCAGTTATCGCTATTGATAGACTGATTGACGCTCAAACTACGACTCGTGGACTTTCACACTGAAAACTGGGACGAAGCCTTCCCTTATCGATTTAATAACTAGATATGGAAACCATAGCAACACTGTACGAGCCCCAGGCAATGGTTGCATGGGCCTAAGTTGCAGTGAAAGCCTCGTTTAAATAAGTGATACCTACAGCTCATCATAGTAAGTCGGGACCACCCGAGGAGAAATTTCAATGTTGTGCTACAAGGAGGGGAGGGGGCGCTTATTCATAGAACTTTGAGAGCACTTTAGGTCCTTTCGTCGCATTTTTTTCTGCGGAATGAGCATTCTTTTATGTGAGTCAGATACTCAGATTTAACGCAGTTTTAATCCAAAGCCATGTTATAATTTATATCGAAACTTGCTTTAGCTGAATAAAAGGAAAAACTTTGATAACCACTTGCGTTGGGCACAAACAATTTCTAACGTTAAAAAAAGCAACTATAAACGAATAAAACAATTTTTAATCAAGTTTTGGGCATAACGGAATAACCAGACCCAGGACCAGTAGGACCGGACCCTAACCGAACAGACCCTTGAAGAATAAACATTCCATTCCATCGTGAGTTGGCAATGCCAGCGCAGAAATCTTAGTATAAAAGAAGACAAGACCAATACAATCATCGCTGAAAATAACAATAACCTGTGGATACCTAAACAAATGCAAGAATGCACCATAGGCTATATAAATCATCTAATCGACAGACAAAAGCAGTTGAAGGAACGAAGACTCACGCATGGCCTATAGTCTCTCCGAACAAGATTCATATTGATGTCCAGACCACGATTCTGGCAACACGAAATTGAAAAATCTAATACAAACCAAATCTACCAAAACTGGTTTACTGATTAATTCTCTATGTTGGCTTTTTTATGATAATACATCTTTACACCTCAGGTAGCTCTGATGTGTACAAAAAGAAAGAAACCCGTTATGAATGTACTTGATCTATTATCTTGCAACATCGAAATGTATGGGTATTCATCAGGGGTCTGGTCCGTTGGGGTCTGGTCCTACCGGTCCTGGGTCTGGTTTTTCGGTTATGCCAAAATTTTGCACCTTGTATGATTTGAAGTATTACCGATAGGAGACGTGGTCACATTAAAACTCTTCTTGAATTCCAGACCACCTCTGAAGACTGTTACTGTGATTTCATAGCGTTTACATGGCTTTAAGCCCCTTATAGTCTCCGTAAAGGTTGATTCTCCATTATTTGGCAAGTTCTTGTGCTGGGCATCTTCTCCAACGGCTTTAAATGTGCTCACTTGCTTATCATAACTGCCAATAACTCGCCATGTGAAAGTCACCTCTGTTTGCTTGATTGATGTCACTCTCAAATCAGCGATAGTTGGCCCTAGAAAACAAAAAACATCTGATAGAACAGGCCAATACCCGGAGGGGGGCCTCATACATTAAGCACTTGGGGATATGCCTAGACTGAATGCATATTCGTAGTTATCGCTATTGATAGACTGATGGACGTTCAAACTACGACAAATTTCCTTGCGCTTCCAGAAGCTAACACGGCCTAAATCATCTGCCGTTTTTTCTCAAAACCACCTACCCTAAACCGCCGAAAAAGAAGTCTTCCTGAAGTGTTACACTGTAAAACAAGCTATCAGTACAAAGATGGAAGTTTCTTCGAGCTATTTCAACAAAAAACTCCTACCTACATACGATATTTTGTTTGTTTGGGGACGCAAAAGATCTCCTAACTTCGTTCGATACTTCGAAATTTTGATCGTTGCGGCCGGTCAGTCGAACTCGCTTTTGTTTGCCTTTGGCTGGGATGTTTAAATTGAAGAAAACGTAGCCAATATGATAAAGTTATTCGTCATCTTCTATTCTGATTGGTCGGGGAACAGATCTGTGCCTCGAAAGAAAGTTTTGTCCGTTTTGAGAACAGTTGGGAAATAAGGTCCTCACTGAAGCGACAACAAAAACATAAATTCAATTCATTAAGATGAGCATACGTTGAGGGCCATTATGGAGTGCGGCTAGACTAACTACTTCAGTCCCAGCTTCCGCTTTGTTTATTGAGTTGGATGATGGCACTCCGCTTCAAGTGGGACTGATAATCAAGCTATCTGAAAATCCGGCCAAAATCGCCGTGAAACTGGCGCAACCGATAAGATTGCAGAGTTTATGGAACGCCGTTTGCACAAAAATGACATAAACTATTTTTATGTTACATAAACATAGTTTATGTGCACATAAACCTAGTTTATGTAACATAAACATAGTTTATGTCATTTTTGTGCAAATGGCGTTCCATAAGAGTTCCATACAATAATTGACTATGTTCAAAGTGACCAATGGGATATCAATATTTCAGCCTCATTCCCAGAATTAGCCTCCTTTCAGTCTCGAGGCTTCAAAAGTGATGAAACGTGCGGGGATTGTTGTCGATTGCTGTGGTGAAATCCGACGTATAACTCGGCCTTTAAAAGCAGGTTTTCCATGCCGCAGTGAAGGAAGCTTCAAGCAGCAGACAGATGCAGAACTCATCTTGACTCAGATTTTGTTTGGTTTTCTTTACAACCTCAATGAAATACGAATTTCAGGCGTTTTAGAATTCGTGAGTTGTGATCGTGTAAAATGGGCCTAAGCTCTTGGCTGCAGGCATCAAAGCGAGGTTCATCAATTTCTGGCCGAATTTTCAATTAGTTTGATTATGAGTCCTAGTTGTAGCAATTATCAGCTATCAAGGAGCGAAACAGCGACGATTTTCATCAGTCTAGAGTGCGGCTAGGATTTGCCTGTCAATAAGGTCCAATTTTCAGCTAAAAATTCAGGGATAGGATTATGCCTTTCGTGTCTTTATTCTGGCACCAGCATGTTATCTGAAGGTACTTTTTCTACGACAGATCAAATTTGACACAAAAGAGTTAAAATAACTTGCAAAAGAGACTGGTAACATCTAGGATAGGAATCGTGTCTTTAAACGTTTATTCCAGGACAGGGTCATAAAGATCTTTTTCTGGCAGGCACATCCCAGTCATTTTTCTCCAAGGTAGACCCCCAGGGGTACTAAAGTTCACAAAGTCTACAAATGACAAGGATATGAAAGACAGCTTTTCCGTTCTCTTAAACGATATTTGAGGTAACAACATAAGTTTTATGAGTCAAATGCACAAATTCGACACATTTTTTACATCAAACCATATTAACATTAATCATAGTTATGCTTCACCATGTCTACTTCTGTTGAAGAAAATGTATGTCGTTCTACTGAGGCGGCTTCAAACTTTCACTAGCTCCTCTGTAACATTAAATCAATTTTTTCTCTGCAACAGTCCCCCCCCCCCTAGGGAGAGCACTCATATACTTTTTAAAGGTACCATGCTGGAAAAGAGTTTAACATATGCACCTAAACGCTGTCCTGTTTAAGCGAAATCTATACCCTAATCACGGAAATTTTCTTAAGAACATACCCTTCCACGTGTCAAATAGCACTTCTTAAGTTTGGGTACCCTATCGCTGACGAGTCAGTTACTAAAATTGCCAATACTGTCGGCGTGATTTGATTTGAAGGGGAGGGAGCTGCTCCTGAATTCCTATCCCATCTTGTGCTGGTCAGCTAATTTCTAAGACTCGTTTCGAATTATATTTAAGACATTTTGATTAAAATATCATTGAAGAAGAGTTTAAATTTATCAAACGCAAAAAGTACACACTTTTTGAAAATTTTGATTGAACTGGCACTCCTAAGTGCAGGCCCGCGCCTACTGTGAATAAAGGAGCCTTTCCCAGGTTTTTAGTACGAGCATTATAATACATCAAGTAACGAGTGGCTCCTCCCACACCGAGGCAAAAGCATAAAGCTACGGCAACTACGGGGTTTAACCACCTATGTTTAAATTAACGTGGAATGAGTTTATATCACATACCCTTTACTTTATGTGTCTCACTGCATCCATACACTTCCACCTTTAAGACAATTCCATTCACAAAGGCAGTTGGAACAAATCTGACATATCGAGCTGAGCTGGGACGTAAATATTGCATGGTCGCTGCAATACTGCTGGTGTTAAATATCTTTGAAGAAACGAAAAAAGGCAGGACGTTAACTCAATGAGATTAGTATAATGACAGAAAAATAACTTGAATATAATAATACTGGGCGAGTCAGAAGCGGCCGGCGTTGAAAGGCTACTGCTCACTGAATATACAGCAATGGCACTTTGCATAGACTGAATAGCCAATGTGTTCAATTAGGGGGTATTCTTTTGGGCATCTTCTGAAAACAGTAGAGTTGGTAGAAGATAAGATCCCATTCTTTTGGTACCCTTCTACCGAAAACGGTAGACTTCACAGACTTCTCTGATCGCCTTTTATAAAAACCCATTCTTTTGGTCATTCTGTTTTCGGTAGAAATCCTAGAGATTTTTGACGTTGCAGATTGCAGAGAGCATTGCTTTGTGAATGGAAAAGTTTTCAAAACATTCGAAAAAACAATGACACTTTACGCATTCTTTTCTCTTGGGCCTTGCATAACGAAAGTACATCGTATTGCAATGGCTTCAATTCGCACGGTCGAACAACAACACTCGAACTCTCATTTTTCAGGATTCCCGTTCTTTTGGCATTTTGCTCTGCGAAGTCTGCCAACTCTACCGTTTTCAGAATTCTTATTCTTTTGGTAACTGAAATTTTTCTCTGCGAAGCCTACTGTTTTCAGAAGACTTCGCAGACTTCAGATGCCCAAAAGAATACGCCCTTAGTTTCAAAATTTTTTCTGGCTGAAATCGGTCATTCCTTTTAGATACTGCAGGAGAATTTCTATAAAATGACCCTTGGAGAGACCTTAAGAAGCGTGCTAAAATAACGAGCAAGTTTCCGTAATATGTCTACCTTCCAGCAAAACAAGGGCAGATTTTGTAATGCAATAGCATCAGTTGCTTTGGTTCACACTTCAATCCAAAGCGATTAGCGAATGCAGACAAAAGAAATTCTCTCAACCAGTAATTCAAAACAAACATAGCCGCAAAGTTGCCCTGAAACCAGTACCGGAAACTGTCGCTCGGTGCGGACGAAGGGACGTTATTAGGAGAAGTTCTGTGCTTATAACGAAGAAGCGGGGTAAATCTAAAGTTCTGTCCGGCGGATTTTGTTTATTTGAGTCAGCAGCCGAGGAGTAACTGTTTACATTTGAGTAACAAATGTGCAAGAATTGTAATGCCCTCTGCTCGGCTTTTTAAATCAATGAAACAAAATCCGCAAGACAGAACTTGAGATTTACCCTTCTCCAGTCGTCTTAAACAAATAACTTCTCTTAAAACTTTCCCTTCGTCCGCACCAAGAGAGAGCTTGCCCTACTGGTTTCAGGGCAACTTTGCGATTATGTTTGTTTTGAATTATCGGTTGAGAGAATTTCTTTTGTCTGTATTCGCTAATCGCTTTGAATTGAGGTGCGACCCAAAGGAACTGATGCAACTGTATTACAACATCTGTACTTGGCCGTCCAGCAATGACTTGAGCACTCCACCATTTACAATCCTCTTTAAAGGATGAACAAGAGTTCCTCCTGGTATAAATAGCCTTCTCAGGGGGATGCCATTCTCCCAAGAGGACAAAATACATTAATTCACGTGAATCTGATCATTTTTTGCAGGAAATCAAGGAAATTTTGCTCATCGCTGTCATCGTTGTGACTATGATGTTGTCAGTCGCTTTTGTAGATTTTGGACGGGGCTTCCCGCAGAAAATTTCCCATATCGACAAGAAGGGATGGACGATGAAAGCCGAGTGAATTACTAAACATAATTTGACACATCACGAATAAAACAAATCAGTTTGGAATGTCATTACTTTGATATTCAGGCAGCAGCATTTTTCAGACGCCGTATGTTTATTTAGTCATCCGGTATTATTTGCTGAAATCTAGCTTTGAGCTACAACAACAATAAAAATGTTTCTCAAACGGTTCATGGATTCAGCATAGGGCTCAGATCTTTCCAATCTTTAAAAAGGTGGGTGTAAGGACTGATTTCCACTCAGTAGAGTTTTCCGATTGGACAGGAAATCCTTTATTTACGTGTGAAATCTTTACGTGTTAAAAGATTTTATTGTGTCAAATTCAGTCCGCTTGGGAAATTCTAATGAGTGGCAATCAGCCCTAACACTGCATCACACTTTTTTTCATTGAATGACTTTAAAGGAACTTTGGTTAATTGCTGCAAGTCTACCGTGGCAGCAATCTCATCCCCAGAGTGAGTTTGTTGCACTACCTCTACCCTGGGATACAAGAGGCCGTTCGGCAATCTGACTGACCATTCTCCATTTGGCGCGGTAACTCCGTTTTGCATGGGGTAGACAGTCGTGGCATGGCAAAATTCGACGTAAAGCCACATTCTTTACCCACTCTGACCATCATTTGCAATTCATTTCCGAAATTCGAAGAATAAGGAGCCATTTCACTTGATCACCAGATCTGAGCCTAGTGCTCTTTTGTCCGACTTATGCAAAATGCGACATACATAGAAATCGGAAACTTTTGGACGGAAAAGTTTCGGAAAAACAACTTCGGACAACTAGGTACATGATGATCATCACATCTACGAGGAGATTTGAATGTGATTTTCGTTAGATTGAACAATGGTAAACCAGCTGTAAACCAAAATTAAAAGGTGCTGCCATATGTAAACTGTTTTCAAGAAACGCTTCAAGGAACCACACTATTAGATGGAAAAATTCCAGAAACCTAAGTACTTGGCAAAACACTGATTCATTAACGTTTTAAGTTACCTTTCTTTGTCCTTTTTTAATTTGCATGAATTCAAAACTTTCGGACGAAAAGACTTTCGGACATTACCACATTTCGAGTAATAAACTTTCGGACAAAATCTTGTTCGAAAGTTTGATCCCGAAAGTTTTCGATTTAAATGTATTTAATTGAGACTCATGCAGGTTTGACTATACCTGCATCTAGCAAATTTGGAGGATTAAAATTGTAAACTTGACAAAAGAAAAGTTTTAAGGATACTGTACCTTGTCACCTTTTCCTTCTTGATAAGGCTGGAACGACTTGCCATCCAAGCTTAAAAGAAGCTTAAATTGCCTTACATAGCGTCCTAAATGTCCCTCTGTTTTTATTGCAGTTAGAGTTCTTGCTTGTCCTAAATCTATTTGGAGATACTCTCGATTTAATCCGGAAATTGATTCAAAAAGTAGAGGAATCCAAGCAGAGGATGAATTAATTCGTCCATTGGATGACTTATATATTTTGCTATACATTGAACTGGCTGAGTACGAAGAGTCGCTAATTGAACTGGTCAAGCTGGAATTGCAGCCTGCAAGGAAAAAGATGGAGGATTTAATCACTATCAATGGCAGGCTTTCAAGACAATAAAGACAGAGAACGTTACAATAGGATCTGTTAGCTTTGTTGACGTCCAAGGACGAAGTGATTACATTAAGATCACAGACAAAGGGACTACATTTGGTTGGTCAATTCCGAGGGGGTAACTCCTATTGGGGGCTTGAAAACATGTGCCTATCCGGGTTATGGGTCAATTTGCGATATTTTGCCCGGATTATTAGTCATGTTCTGTGAATCTCGCCCTGGTTAAGGATCTGCTTTACAGAGGTTTGCCTCAGTTATGGGCAAATGTTAGCAATTTATAGCTATTTTTAACTGTTATGTCAAAAACTTTCGTAAATAGGACTTTAACTCCACAAATGATACGAAACGCAGTCTTTTCACGATAAATCTTCCCATTTTAATGGAGTCATATTTCAAAAGTTTGCTCTGGTTTTGGGGCCATATTTTCAAACTGCCCTGGTTATAGATGTAAGCTCTGAATTCTCAAAGGCACATATATACCAGACCCCCTCTTTAACGTTACCCCCTTTCGGTCAATTCATAAACAAAAACAATGTAAGTGGCTAGAATCGCTCTAGCGCTCCCTGCTCTGAACCCAGGAAGCCAAGAGCTTGTTGTGCATTCTAGAAATGGTTTTTCAAAACAAACATTAGCGTACATTATGATCGAAAACTTTCGGACAATCAGACTTGTATATTTGTCCGAATTCTGTTGATGTCTGAAAGTTTTTCGTCATTATAGTTTCAAATTTATGGACGATAAAGAAGCAACCGAAAGTTTCAAATTCATCGACAATAGACAGCACCATAAAAGTTGATAAATCATTGTTTTTGCCAGCAGTGCTTCTTTAAGTTTTTTATCTAGGTAGAAGTTTACCTCTTGAAGAGTTCCTTGAAAATATTTCATGTATGGCAGCATATTTTCAATTTGGTTCACAGCTAGTTTTACCCCTGTTAGATCTAACAAAACATTCATCCAAATGTAATACACCACTTTAATTAACAGCCTCGTTTTGGAAATTATTAAACATTCTGTCGTAACATCTGTCGTATGAAATTTTAGACGCCAAATTCAGATTTAGCACCCAAACTTTAGTCTGACCACATATTTTCATATTTCTAGTGGTCATTTTGTTAATTTCATGATGATTTAAAGTTTGGAATCTATAAGGGATTTGACCATGACAAATGACTCAGGGTGTAAAATTTCACCCCGAACGATTTTTCATGGTCAAATCCCTTATAAATCTTTGAACTTTACATAGTTATAAAATCAACATCACAATTGCTAGCAGTTTAAAAACACGTAACAAGACTAAAGTTTGGGTGCTAAATCAGAATCTGCGCTCAAAATTTTTATATGAACAATAGGAAGAGATTTTGACAAATTTCCAAAACGAGGCTGCTTAATTAAAGTGGTGTATTGTAGATGTGATGGCGATCATACACGTACTGTAAGTTCATATAAAAGATAGAATTACAATTAATTTCAACATATATTATGGAATAATGCCTATATTTTGGTATTGTGTTACTTTAGGGGCAGAAACTTTCGCGGGCAGAAAGTTCGCAATTTTCGCGTTTTTTTTTACATTTTTCGCGAAAGTACTTACCAACGCATAATCTAATGAATTTACAGAAATTCTCGACTCGCGAAAGTTTTTTCGTATCCGATTTTTCTCGTTTCTTCAAGTTTTAGCGTTGCTGTTCCTCAGTTACACCGATCTTTAGTCTTTTGGGCCACACAGCCTTGTAAAGTGTCACCGTGACTGTGACTGGTACTGAAAATGAATAGAAACTTGTGTTTTTCCCCTCACTTTTCTTCAGTCACGAAAGTTTTTTCACGCAAAAATGCATCCTGTTTTCTCGATCGCGAAAGTTATCGTCGCGAAATTTGCGGGAAAACCTGAAATTCGCAAAAAGCGTCCAACAGTTGTTTGCCCGAAGTTCTTTTTCCGAAACTTTCCCGTCCGAAAATCTTCGATTTTAATGTAAGTGATAGGACGTGAATGGGGTCCTACCTTGTGGCATACTTGTTTGACACCAAACTGCTCCTGGAAAAAAAGACAAAAGAATTTGCATAAAAGAAGAGTCAAAGATTTCTCTAGCCCAACATTCTCCATTATACTCCAAAGGGTAGCAGCAAAGACCAAAAGGTGAAAAAATTGTGAATAGTAGGCAACGAAATAACGTTACTGTGGGAGACACACGGAGGTTGGGACCCTTATGAAGAAGTTCGGGTTGCAACAAGCGCGACAAAAACATGGTTTTAGCTTGAAGGAGTATGAAATGAGTATGATGGCACAATTCTGGCCAGTTTTCATGAATGATTAGAACTTGATCAAGCTTGATAATAATCCCATGCAAACATTATTCTCAAACATACAACAATCCACGATTCCAAGTTCCATTTTGGTCCATGATTTACTTGCTATTGAAATTAGAATTCTATTTCTGAAAATTACATTCTCATTGAATTTAAAATTCAAATTTGAATAAATTACTGAAAAGAATGGAAGGTGGAATCCTCAATTCCCATGCAAAACCCTTGAAGGCATTTTTACCAAAAGAATGGTCTAATCTGGGGCTAGCCTCTGACTGATGATTAGCATTTTAGTTCTGAATCTTGGCTACATAATTTTTACTCTAAAACCCACCAAAAAAGTATACTTTGTCGACTCACATGGTATACCGGGTGAGTCAATAAAAAACGCCCGGCGTTTGAAAAAAAATCCGGGTATCTGAATATCGAAGCAATGAGACAGAAAACTGTCTTAGTTTATCCCCGATATGTCAAATTAGGTCCAGTGATTTACCCGGTTTTAATTGACCATTCCTTCCGGTCGAAATAGGAGATCTTCTATGGAAAGCCCCTTTCGAAAACCTGCAAAAACGAGCGAAAACAGCAAGCAAAATTTCCCTTTGGTCTCCTTCCTGACAATAATGACTCTTGAATGTGTACATGTATTTTGTCCTCATGAGAGAATGGAATCCCCCTGAATGAGTTATTCAAACAAGGGGGAAGACTTTTCAACCCGTCAAAAAGAAAGCACGCGCTAAAGCGTGCTGAAAGTCATCGCTGTGAGGTTAACACATTAGGAACTTTTGCTTGTAATTTCAGGATGTTTTTTAAGGTTTCTACAAGGGTCTCATTTTAGAAAATCGCCTACAGAATCTGAACGGAGTAGCCGATTTTAGTCAGGAAAATGTTTATGAATAATTAAACGATTTGGCTATTCGATCAGGTATTGCAAAATATCACTGCTTGTATACTCAGGGAGCAGTAGCCTCTCAAACACCGGGCGTGTTTTTTGACTCACATGGTATATCACTGAATTTTCTCAGTAATTTTTCCATGCCAAATTACAGGCATCACTTTTTGCAATATTTATCACATACAAGATCCCTCAAGTGAATCATATCAATCAGCATTCAACAGTGGTAAGCTCAGCAGATGACAAGACCCTGGACCATCTCGAGTCACATCTGGAAGAGCTTCAGACAATCAAACCACTGTTAAAACAGTTACCATCTCTTCATGAGTGGGTTTGGCAAAGCCACAAATCCACTTCCTTCAGAACAATATTGCTACCACATGGCCAAAAAACCTCAAGAACCACTGTTGGCGACAGCGCAAAATTTATTATATCACATGGCTAGTGGAGAAGAAAAGTTGTTGCAAAAAATCTACTCGACCCGTATGAAATCATTGCAAAAATATTTCTACCCTGTCACCTTTTCTTTAAAAAATGCATCTGCCCCGTATTCATAAAAACAAATGTTGTATAGTACTATAGTAAAACCGATGAATTAGCCAAAGAACATAACAAGGAAGGCAGTTCATCTCTGTAAGAGTCTCTGTCAAGGACTGATGAATCCTTCTTACAAGTACTAACAAGGAAATTTGGCGTCATTTATAAACATCTTTGCATGCATTTCTCAACTTGCATGATTCACAATTTTATCCTCATAGGCGAGCAAATAAATATCTAAAATTTCATCCTATCTTGAGCGCATAAAAAGTTACTGCCTCGTTCAAGGCCGTTCATATTTGCCGATATTTGCTTAATAAAAAATGTTAACCCAGTAGTGTAGAAGCTCAAAAAAGGTAGGCCCCACAACGTTTTGCACCGGCCATGTTATAAAAAAACTTTGCAGTGTCCCTTAGTTTTCGGACAGATTCTAGAGAGCTTTTGCAGCACTCATTATAACAATATTAAGGGAAAAAATTGGCTCATTGCTATAATGAACTGTATCACATTTTAGCTGTAAACCCTAGTCAGTCAATACTTTGGTTTACCCCATCAGGCTATCTAAAATGTCCAAGTTTGATTCCTGGTTGGGGGGGGGGGAGGAAGAAGTAGTAATAGTGGTAGTAATTTTGTTTTGAGTAGGCTTGTCCAGCACTACGCGGCAGGCCACACGGGCGGTCCATACAGATGCATCTGATACAATGCATCAGTCACTGTCACAGACAAATCATTTCGAGCCTATGCTAAGTTTCGTAAAGCTGACACAAACTGTTATTCCATTAGCCACAGCTTTCATTTGAAAAGAGAAATTAGGACAGGTGAGAAAGAAACTGGGACATGTCGGAGCATGACATTTCTCAACTCCTACTTGTTTACTTAGCCTCATGTGCTCTGTTAAATGTCGGAGATGTCATATCTGCAAAGAAGTTTGATTCAATTACGGTTTTTTAAGAAGAGAAAGATATGCCTTACATCTAAAAAGTAAACTTCTGTCTCTTTCTTCGTTGGTAAGCCATCGCCTATTTTTACTCTATATCTTGCTTTACACAACGCCAGGTTTTGGATCCTCTTTAAAATTGGAGAACAATTAAATACCTTTCTAGTAGTCACACAATCAAAGATACATGTGAAAAGTAAAGTAAAAATGTGCTATGAATTGCCTGAAAATACTTTATTTTTGAAGAACTGAGAGTTGGGTGTTTATATCTTTTTAAAACATTTGAACTTGCACGCTATGATCAAAGTGATTTTGATCCTTGAACTGAAATCTTGATCTGAGGCCTGCTACTGTATTTTGCCAACAAAGCCGCTGAATCTTACGAATTTTCCGCAGATCAGATATCTCCGCAGTAAAAAATTCGGAGTTGAGAAATGTCGGAGAAACTTGCTCCGACATCTCGGACATCTTCAAGCTTTCTAAAGTGGCCTATGAAATTACTGTGCTATAAAATCCTGGTTTCATTCCTGTTTCATTCCTGTATTCCTCTCCTGAAATTTTAATAAAGTTGAATTTACCTATGCTTTTAGTGCTTGGACAACTGCGAGAAAAATCACAAAAATACTTCGATCTTTCACCATTTAACTAAAATTTCAATAATTCAAATCTGCGAAGTACTGTACTCTTGTTGCTACGACGTTTTAAAAGTGGGAACTTCTTCTGGCTAACCCAGCATATTTAATGGCGGATGGAAGTGAAGAGTTAATTTACTTTTGTTACAAGGGCTCTTAGGTTATTTAGTGAGATCTCTAAACACGTAATAGCTCAATCTGCACTCAAAACAGAGTCAAATAATTGCTATCAGGGCTTAAAAATGTTGTCCTTCTTGGTAGCCAGCTAAGCACATTCATTTCTTCTTACATGCTTTCTTCTTTTTTCCCTACATACCGTCCCTTTCCTCTCCTTCTTTCTTTCACTTCCTTCCCTACCCCTCCTTCATTTCTTTTTCCTTTTTCTCTCCTTCTCTCCTAGGAAATCTGGACATTTCAACTACCTTTCTGGCCATCCTGGTTTAACATCATCAAATTTTGAAATTGTAAACCAGAAGGGTCAAAGACCTCTGATGGTACTGTACAATATTGTTCTAGAAATTCATAAACAATATGGTATCCTTGAAAACCATTCTGTTTCTTGAACTTCAAACAAAGGAGTAAACCGCCATACTTCAGAAATATTGAAATTTTAAGTCCAATTGCAGAAATACTTGAAAGTAGCTTTCAAATGACATGTATGTATGTAAGTAAATGTATATGTTTGTGTGTACTATGTGTGAATGTATCTCTTTTGATGTGTACTATGTGTACATGTATGTTTGTTGTGTACTTTGTGTAAGTGTATGTGTGTTGTGTAAATTAATTTCATATATTTAAAATTGTGAGTGTCATCCATAGTGGGAACTCACTGACAATATGTCCTTTTCCGCTATGGATGGCACATAGTTTATAAATCTTGTTCTTTGTTTATTTTAATTGTTTTCATTGAATAGAATATGATTTTTGAGATGTGTCACAGGTGGCTGATTTGGCCAATTTTTGTGCTCAGGTTTCATGAATTTCATTCAAAACTTCTAATCTTTTGGGTTTTCAAAGTCACATAGTTTATGTGGTTTACTGAGATAAAAAAACCAGCTTTTGCGTACTTAAAACAATGCACAGAGATTCAATGAAAAGGAAAATGCTGACAATGATCAGAGATTACTGAGAAAAATTGAAAACTGTTGTTTAACTTTCAGCTTTTGGCTTTTTCACTTTCAGGTTATCATGTTTGCAAATTTTGGTCAGTTTGGGGGTTCTGATACCCCAAAAGCCCGTCCTTTTATTTTTAAGTTCATAGAAAGTGGTGTCAGGATTTTACACCAAACTTTATTCAAGATGTACATAAAAAGCTGATAAACTTTTAATTATTACATGTAGCCATTCAGTCAAAAGAAATTGGTCTTAGGCCCTGTCCACAATGTATCCAGATATTTTCAAAACACATCTTTTTTATCTGTATAAAAAAGATACCCGTATCCACATGAGGAGCCTTTTCAAAAAGATCCCCATCCACACAAAGATGCTCCTACATGTAAAAATTGATGTTCAAACTTCCATAAAAGAAAACATACAAGCAAAATGCCCTTGTGTGATCCCCAAAGATCCGTGCAAATACCCTGACACATAGAAAATTGATGCTCTGACAGCAGCGTTTTTGAAAAGCTCCACTTTCACCCATCCACATGACAACATGAAAACGGCCTTTTTGAAACGATCCACTCCATAGGGCATTTTCAAAAGGCTTGATTTTTGGTGACCAAAAAAGCCATCTATGTGTGGACGCCAATCCAAAATGGTTAAAAAAGATGCATTTTCAAAAATATCTCAATATGTGTGAACAGGGCCTTAAAATTCAGTCAAAAGAATTCACACCAACTTTTAAAGATTTAGAACATATACCAGGTAGGGCAGCAAATTCTTACTTTTGAAAAATTGAGTCTACCATTTCTCATAAGCTGCTTTCTACATAACAACTCTGTGTATGAAATCAAACAAGATGAACTTTCACAACTTTCTAGGCAGCAAACTAAATGTTTACAAGGCCAGGCCAAGTTGGAGATCACAGTTCACAGTCACTGACACCTGAGTGATGGCAGAATTTATTTGGCAGTATTTCCTTTTCAAATTGATCATTGCCTCTATCAATCAGTGAATAATATGTTCAACCATAATGGCCAAGCCAGTTTACTAAGACATAAACCAAACAAAAATCTCCTTGCTTTATGCTTTGACATCAATCAGTGTTTGATCAGCGGTTCAAGTCATACAGTCTTCAAATTTTTACTTAATAAGTAAAAATATGCCATCAAAGTAATAAAATAGGGCTAAAAGATCAAAGAAAATTTAAAGGGAAAAGAATCTGTTTACAAATGTACACTACAATAAAAATTTGAAAGGCAAAATATAGATTGAAAACACCCCAGTTTAAAACTAGCCTCCAGCTGCAGAAAAGAGTTCTTTCCAGTATCAAGTTTGAACTAATTACAGTTCCCTCCACACCAATTTTTCAGTCATTAAAAATTCTTAAACTAGAGGATACTTTGCATTGGAATATTCCTACTTTTGTTTACAAGGCAATAAATAGGTTCAAAAAATCTTCTTGCTTCATGTAGCTCCATAATACAAAGATAAACAAGTAAATAACATATAATATAAGCACTTTGATGCGAATTGAAAGAAGCGACGTTTTGAGCAAAGCCTGCTATCAAGCCGATAATGGGCTATGCTGTTATCAAGCCAATAACAGGCTATGCTCGAAACACGGCTTCTTTCAATTCGCATCAAGGTGCTTACATTTCATGTTACTTACTTGTTTATCAATATATAAATAGGTTATCTCCTTCTTGCTTTCAAAATTATTTCCAGCCAAACTTAACTATCCATAAGATTGGAACTTGTCAGGCAACTACTGTAGGGGTGATCTTTTTAACTCTCTTAAGAACACCACCCTTTACAGTCTTCAACCAATTTGATATTTAGGCTCCAAACTTTGGAACACCCTACCACTTTTCATACCTGTTGCTAGCTCCGTTGCACTTTTTTGGTCAAAATTGAAAACTCATTTCCTTGACTCATACTGAAACTCATTTCATGAACTCATCCTTGTTGGCCAACATTTGTTTTGATTTTATCAAAACATGTTGAATTCTATTTCTACATACATGGGGGGAGAGGGGGCTCTCTCTCAATTAGTTAACGTTCTTAGAGTGCTCCTCCTTAATCAATCAGTCTTAAATATAATCATGTAAAGTTCTTTTCTGCGAGGTCAGAGTTTGATTTATTTTCGCGTGTTATGGTTCAGTTTAGGTAGGTGTAGTAGTGTTATGTGTCGAATTGTATTAATGGTTGATTGATGAATGAACTGAAGACTGAACTGAAACTACACGATGCGTCCCATCCAGCATCTCCCAAAAGTAGGTTACTTCGAGCTCCAATCATTACGAAACGCCATGAAAAATCATGAAACGTCATGGCAAGACAAATCAGCATCGAATCGAAGAAGCCCTTGTCTGACATTGCTTGACGCATCAGTTCCGTGACAAAAACTTTCCCGTTAAGTTTTGACCTCAGCATTTCCCTTTCCACTGATCGTCATTCAAAGGCAAATGCATTTATTCAGAACACAAGCTTTGTGTTACGATCAAGTATTAAATTACAACACGTTTTAATCCCTTTATACCAACAAACATGCCAAAGTACTTAGGCCAATCGATGAACGATCAAAAACCATTGCTCAGATTTTAACCAATACACAGAAAATTCTCACTTACCTTTACTAAATATTGCAAAGATTGATACAAATATCATTAATTTATCCATCTCTCTTTAAACTGTTGTCTTTATTTACAAATTGGGTATTGTTTTCTTCAATTACATTGATCTATTTCATTGCTGATCGTTTTCGTTCCTTTTTCAGCACATTTTCTGCCTATTTGAATGTAATTCGATTTTCACGGCGGCTCTATCGTCGAGTCTCGTATTCAGCAAGAGGCCAGACAAATAGTTGAAGTGAACTTCCGGGTGTGGGTGGGTGGGGAAAGCTGCCTGCTGTGCTGCGTTGCGCGTCACTGCCCAAAAGGAGTAATTCCGGAAGATCCCCCAAAAGAGGTAAGCATTTGGATAGAAAGGGGACCTAGCCAAAATCGATTTCAGGGTCTCCCTCCCTAATAAATTGAAATAAACGTTTTTCTTTGACAAGAAACTGGTTTATAAGAAACCAGTACTAAGATGGCCAAAATTTTAAGAAACTCTAGTATATGTCTGAGAAGTACGAAGAAACTTTTCAAAGTTAAAAGCATGGATATTATAGCAAACAGATTACACCCCCCCAGTAACGACCCCGCTGAAACACTGCCCCGCCAAGGTAGAAGGAAGACCCGCCAAGAAAGCTTGTTTCCCCGCCAAGTTTTAAATTAAAAGCTTTCCCCGCCATGTTTCTGTTGTTTCCCCGTTGAAATTTTTGCTTCCCCGTCAAAAATTATACAAGTTTCATCATGGCTATATTTGAAACTTTCCTTCCCCCGTCAATACTTTTTTAATCCCCGCTGAAAATATATCAATTCATAACTTCCCCCTGTATTTTTAATGTCCGGCGGGGTCGTTACTGGGGGGTGTCAGATTGTTGAACCTTTATTCTTGAGCAATATTATCTAAACATTTGTGTTTTCGACATAACAGAACACTGTTTATTCCTTTATGATGTTTTAAATGTCAAGAAACATATCAGCAGCAGTGTTCGTGACCACATTGACAATTCATGCATTCAAAAAATAAGAAACCAATTCAGAAAGTTTTAGTACTAACATGGACAAAATTTCATGTTGGATTAAGAAACTTTTAGTACTATGGCCTGATCCAAGTTTCTTATGAAAATGTGTATGAAAATATGAAATATAAACAGTTGGATGGGCAAATAAATCTATTATTAGATGCTTTGTGACTGTATTCAAATATTTTTCACTGGAAGTAAAGGACTTTTCTTGCCTGAAATGTGCTCTCAGACTTGGCCATTTTTTGCATACCAGACACCCAGCCAAATCATATGCCATGGCTCAAAAGGCTTTATTACAGTGCCTTAGCAGGATTGCATATAGAAGTGTTTGGATGGGCCATATGGACCCAGCGGGCATTAGTGGTTCTCCCTAAAAACTCAAGTTTGACGGGCTGATCAAGTTCTCTAGGCCATATGGCCCTTCCTGACAAGACAAGGGTTAAAACTTTGCCTGGGCATCCCGCAGCTGACCAGAAGGATTTCAGTGATTTTGAGTTTCTTGTTCCAAAGGGCAACCCATTCAAAATTTCGGAGACCGTTGGAACGAAGGGACGAACTCCGCTATACCCCGCTACAACTACATATTCCCGCTGCCATACCCACAACATACACGTTTTTTTTATAAAAACTAGGATCAGGCCATAGTAGTAAAAGTTTCTTAATTTCACATGAAATTTTGTCCATTTTAGTACTAAAAGTTTCTAAATTGGTTTCTTATTTTATGAATGTGGAATTATCAATGTGGTCGCTAAAACTACGGCAGATATGATTCTTGACATTTAAAACATAATAAAGGAATAAACAGTGTTCTGTTCTGTCGAAAACACAAATGTTTAGATAATATTGCTCAAGAATAAAGGTTCAACAATCTGTTTGCTATAATATCCATGCTTTTAACTTTGAAAAGTTTCTTTGTACTTCTCAGACATAGTACTAGAGTTTCTTAAAATTTTGGCCATCTTAGTACTAGTTTCTTATAAACTAGTTTCTTATAAAAAACGCGTATGTTTTCTTCATTTTCGGAGACTGTGAGTTTTGGGGAGGTCGAGCTTCACTTTGCGAATCCCATTCTATAATCCTACATTTTGCTGAGGTGAACAAGTCCATGTCTGCACTTGGATTCGTAATCTCACTTTCTTGGGTCAGAAACTGTCAATATTCAGTCGACAAAGTTGGTTCAAGAAATGATGAAATATTTTCTTCCCAAATAAAAATGTGACTAGAGCTACTAACGGCATTTTCAACAAACTTTTTCAGAAACTTTCTTCAGAAGCCTTAAAGCAACCCGTTGCTCTGAATCTGTTTGCGCAATCATCTTACATTATCATCTAATTCTTCTGCTGTTGATGAGGCCTCCAAAGGGGGGGGTTGCTGAGGCCCAGGAGCCGGCCATGTTGAAAGCTTGCAGCTCTGGAGCGCAAACAATGCCCAAATTTTGAGAGATGCAGCCCGTGGAGCCCTGAAATGGATACAATGGCAGGCCCGTTGGAACGAAATTCATACTGGGGGGCTGAAAAGTAGCACGAGCGAAGCGGGTAAAAACGGGGGTCCGGGGGCTTGCCCCGGGAAAATTTTTCATGACCACACCCTTTAGATCGTTGCAAAACGCCCTATTTTTGGAAAATGTCCTTTTGACGGAAGCAAAGGATCACGACTACTGAGAGTCATTCCATGAAAATTTTGAATTTTTTGACATGTATGATATAAAAAATGCTTTTTTGATAGATTCTGGTAGCTTCCTCTAATATAAACGAGTTTGAATCTTCACTCCTACGAACTTGGTTTTTACAGCCTTTTTCGCTTACGAAATCAACAAACTTCAGCAAATCATTAGGGGGGCTGAAGCCCCCCCAGCCTCCCCGCTTCCGACGGGCCTGAATGGAGCCCTGGAGCACGGCAACTTTGCCTTTGGGAGTCCGGAGCCCATTAAAACATGTCGTGGAGACTCGGAGCGCGAGATCCCTTAGGGGGCCTCATTGATGCATTTCATGAAGTTTGGTCATTCTTTATATCAAAATTTGCCAGTTTTCTACCGCTATCCCCAGGGGTACTTTCAACGTTGGCATTAATTAGCTCATTACTCTTAGCTACATTTCTATTGTAATCCAAAGGAAATTAGTAATAATTATATTCTTCTGGAATCTTCTTTCGCTCGGGAAAGCTCAAGAACGAACGCAAGGAAAAACACTCACAAAGCAGCCCCGTCGGAACGAAATTCATATTGGGGGGGCTGAGACGAAGTGTGAGTGAAGCGAGAAAAAATGGGGGTCCGGGGGCTTGCCCCCGAGAAAATTTCCCATGACCATGCCCTTTAGATCGTTGGAAAACGCCCCATTTTTGGAAAATGTGCCATTGACGGAAGTAAAGGATCATGACTAATGGGAGTCTTTGCATGAAAATTTTAAAATGTTTGACTTCTATGACATAGAAAGATATTGCATTTGTGATAGATTCCTGTAGCTTCCTCTAATATAGATCCCTTTCACGCCTACGTCACAGGTTGCGCAGCGTAACGTGCGCGCGCACTCTGACAGGCAAAAACAAGGAAGCGCTGGGCAAAACAAATGGGCTGCCACGCTGTTTACCAGCTGTTAGCCTATGATATCGCACCTTGAACGATATATATATGTCGCATCTTCGTTATCTCAAAACAAAAACAGCAAAGATGGGTTCACGATACTTTGAAGAATTGTCGGTCGACGATAAAAAGCGCTACGATGAGAAACTAACGCTGAAGAACGGAGTGAAACTTGGGGACCCGTATACGATGGAAGATGGATGGTCAGACGACATAACGAAACTGCCGAACCTTTCGTGGGCTGAAATCACGAAATACCTCATCGAAACTCCCAGTTTCTACACAAATGAGGCGATCAAAGCTTTTAAATCTCTGGAAGGCTATGAATTCTTCAGAGAAGGTCATGTACAAGACTGCTTTCATCATGAAGGGGCAGCATCACAACCGTTCTGCTTTATCAAATCAAAGGTAAGTACCTTAGGCCTAACTGGTATTCTTTGCATTGAATTGACTTTGCACTTTCTAAATTTGGCTGCCAACAAACTGCATCTACTTAAAAATTTTTCCCTAAAACAACTTTTGGTAAGAAGTTCAACTTTCTAGTCACAAAAATTTAGAACATACTGTCCTCCTGTGACAAAGCTGTTCATGAAATTTTACCCGAGTCCCCTTGGGCCAAGCCTTGCCCTTGTAGTACAGAGTCAACAAAACCCATCATTTACAGTACTCCATTTATCTTCTTGTTTAATGTACTGAATATCAGTTTGACCATCAGCACAGCTTTACAAAACCTTATTGAAATGTTCAGAAAGGTAGATGAATAAGACATCAAATTGTTACAGCATTACCATGGACATGTTTAAGTCTGATACATTTAAGAAACTTTCTGCTCAGGACCAAATTCTCACTTGCAGGAAAAATAACTAGAAGTAAAAGTTTGACCCTGTACTGAAAGTTTCTTAAATCTATTTACTGTATTTAGGTTTCAATGACCTTTCAATGAAATTTTTAAAGATATTTTGCTCAATCTTCAGGTTCTTCCAAGTCAAAGGCAAGGTAAAACAGCAACATTTTATGATGCATGGGTGGCAATTAATGAGGAGAATGGATGGATTCTGACCGCAAACTGTACATGCATGGCTGGCCTGGGATCTGCATGCAGCCATGTAGCTGCACTTCTATTTAAACTAGAGGCTGCTGTTCATTACAAGCTAAACCAACCAACAGCATGTACAAGTCAACTTTGCGCTTGGAAGGTCAGTAAAAAGCATGTAAATCCTGCTCCCATCAAAGCTATCAATTTTAAAAGAGGAAAGAAGAATGCATTGCCATCAGTCACCAGCAACAAACCAGTTACCAGTGATCATTTCAGCGTGAAAGACCCAACAGCTGGGGGCAGTGGAATTTCCCAGGAAAAGCTTAAAGAGCTTCATCAAATTTACAGTGATGCAGCAGTTTTCACAAGCATCTACAAAGGTGATATTGATGACAATTTAGTTCCTCGGCAGTCTGGTTCAAACAGTGACACTGACAGTGACACTGAAACTGATGAAAATTTTCTTCCAGAGCCTTTAACAAGCTTGTTTGATCCAACAGCAATAAACCTTGACCCTAAATCACTGGCTAACTTGTCACAACAGCTTTACCGTGATTTTGAAAACAGTTATCCTCAAAAAGCTTATGATAATCTTTGCAAAATTACAAAAATGCAGTCTTTATCAAAAAATTGGATGTTGCATCGTGCAGGAAGGATTACAGCCTCAACATGCTACCAAGTCTCACACACAAAGATCAACAACCCAAGCCAAAGTTTGATAGCCAAACTTATGCAATATGAAGCATGCAGCAATGGGAACAATAAATATACAAGGTATGGGAAAAAACTGGAACCCAGTGCAAGAGATTGCTACAGAAATCGTATGTCAAAGCAACATGGTAATCTAAAAGTAATTGAGAGTGGATTCCATGTTAGGGTCCTGGTTCTGCCCTTCTTGCAGACTTGTTGAAAAGAAGAAAGGACGATAAAAAGATTGGAGAAATTGATGAGATGTATAAAGTTTGTAACAGAGGATGGTTCCATTGGACAAATGCTCTAGCAAAGAAATTTGACTTATACCTTGTTGGATGAGTCATAGCAAAGTTTACACCCTGGTGGGCTATGAAATAAAGAGTACATATGTGGCCAATATTCAGAGCTAGGATGTTGATCTATAATATCAGTCAAAGACAAAGTTAGATTAGAACATTTCGTTTGGTAAAGTCAGTCATCATATAAGCCCAGAAATCAGGAAAATGCCGGAAATGGGCATGTGTGGGAATGAGACTTCAACATTCCATGCTGGTCCATCATTTACTTGCTATTGAAATTGAAATTCTATTTCTGAAACTGATTGTTGCATTGAATTTACACTTCAATGCAACATAAATTATGGATCATAATAGAACATGGAATTCTCAATTCCCATCAAGACATTTTTTCTAATTGCTAGAGTGTTAAGATGTGTGATTTTGCCAAACAAAATGCTCTCATCTCAGGTAGTCTTTGACTTATAGATTAACGTTTTAACTTTGAACATAGGCCACATACTTTTTATTTCATAACCCACCAAATTGTAAACTTTTTTGACTCGTGCAACAAAATGCAGGCTAGATTAGCATAATTTTCATACTTGAAAGAGTCATGTGATGTCATGAGAAGCCATGTGAAGTTGCATTTTGTAAGAAGTTAAGTTATGAACAGCCTGCCCTACATTACTCCCAACATTTTTTCCAATAGGGAACTATGACTTTGGAAGTCATTCTGGGTTCTTCAATAAATACAAAGGATTGGTTATTGCAAAGAAGAGGTCTGAATAAAAGATTTTTAGCCTGTAGGTTCTCAATGTACTGAGTTCTAAAAGGGAATCTAAGCATATGTAAGTGACAATAGCCACTTGTTTTCAAATTCTAGCCAGTCAGCAGGTATGAGTACTTTGCATTGACACTGGTCAGTAACTCAAATATGGTGTGGCACATGTCACTGCCTTTTTCTTTGCATAATTCATTAGTATTTTTATTAGAGGCATATGTATGCTTAGATATCCTTTACTCCACTGCTTATAGGGTCAACTGAAAGTAATAGGTAAGCTTGTGGTAAAATGGGTAGGGCGAAAAATTTGAATAATTTTGTAAAAATCGATTTTCAGAGTTTTCCTCCAGCTGGAACCAGCTGAACTATCCTCCTTGACATGATGAATGCTGATTTATCAGTTTCATGTCTACTGTTTTCCTGCAGTCAACGCCACCCATTTTACCCCCAACCTATCCATTTACCCCAGTAGACTCCCCTTGAATATGAAATTTCATCTTATTTTTTGATACAGTACTTAATCAATTTTCAAGATGTATAGCAGCTTCTTCATCCAGCTTTTTTAATACCTTAGTTTACAAATATTTACAAGTTGTTACTGTATATCATCACCCTAGCCACTCCCAACAACACTTTTATTTAAATTAATGGCCCCACAGATAACTGTCATCATATCATCTATCAGGTCTACCTGGGATATGGGTATAATGGTCTGCAGAATGCGATAGTCTTTTAATCTACCAATGACTCTCTCCACATGAATACGAACATGAGCCAATTGTCTTGACTCGTCAACATCTTTGCCAGGAAGCTGTTTTTTTCCTTTTGTAAATTTTGGGATTTTCAATATGGCTCCTTTCTCTGCTAATTCATCTTGGATCAGAAAACCCCTGTCTGCAAGAACACAGTCACCATTTGTTATCTTGTCAAGAAATCCAGACTCTGATGTTATCTGCTTGTCAGATACACGTCCTCCCCAGCCCTCCGAGAGGAACATAACGGCTCCTGCAGGGCTGATTCCAATCAAGTATTTGCATGTATTGTTATGCTTATAATTGGACCAGGTTTGTGCTCGGGCTGTCAAATTTTTCGGACGTTCAATAAAAATTTCACTGCAGTCAATTATGCACACACAGTCTCTAAACTTCCTACGGAATGACTGAGGCAGGTTTTGTCTCAGGGTCGCTCTGTCTGGCCATATAATTAGCTGCCTGAGATGAATAGAGAGAACTGGCAACCATGTTCTATAAACCTTGGACATGGTTGATTCTGGAACCCCAAATCGATGTGCTAGGTCTTTGTAAAGAAGGCCAAGACGAAGTCTCATGAAAATAACCAGGACATGGTCACAACTTGTAAGGGAGGAATGGCAGCTAGGTACTTTTCCTATTACAAGATCTGTTACCCAGATGAATACACCAGCTGATGGCAATCCAGTGTAGAATCTTACAAGATCGTCAGCACCTTTTATTTCATTGAAACAAAAGTTTCTGTTTTTCACTTGAAGCTGTGCATTTTGTTCGCGCAACTTATGTAGCTCTGTGTTTCTTGCTAGAAGCTCTGCCTCTAAACTTGCAATCCTTGACAGTTCATCTTCATTTGATGTGATTTCTTCTTGTATCTCGGTTAATACCTCATCAGAAGCATCGAGTGATGCAGATGCCAGCTCACTTATAATTTCTTGCACTTCACTCTTGTCCTTTTTGGCACGCTTTGCTTGAATCCGGGCATACCTTCCTTCTCTCTGATGTTTTCTTGCAGCTTGTTTGATGGCCTGCTCATTGTTGAATTTAAACTTTGATGGAACCCAATCAATGCTGTCCGCATCTTCAGATTTTTTTCCTACAAATGAGATGTGAGATACAATGAATTTTTTTAAAGGACCTGAAGGCTTCACTTCATACTGCAAACATATGAAAACTGTAATTAAAAATGCAACGAAAAAATAGGTTCCCTTTCTACATAGGCCAGAGAGGCAATTACATGTTTGCGAAAACTGAAAAAGATTTGCTTTTAACAACAACTGCATCGCAGATGGACCAAAATGCGAACAACAACAAAAAGATCAGTAAGACAGTTGCTCTGGTCCGGAAGGGACTTAGGCCCAGATGATAATCTTGTCTTTATCACATTTTAAACGCCAGAGTGATTCTCGACTGCAACATGTTTAAATTGGAGAACAAATATAACGAAATCATACGCAAGTTTACCTGATATAAAATGCTCTGAACACACTTTTTGTTTTGATATCTGCTCTTCCGTCCAACTCTTCCAGTCATCCCGTCTCAAGGCTCGAATCCATTCTTTGCGACGACGTTGTTCGATCGGTGTTTTTCGTGATGGAATATTGTAAAACGACAGAGATTTATTCTTTCCTTCGCGTCTATTTTGGCAGGAAACCGCACAGCAACTATCAGGCATTTTGAAATCAAAGTCGTCGACACTACAGGAACAAGTCAGCCACTGAGTGCTTCTGCCTGCCCGAGTGCGCGCGCATCTTTTGTAAACAAAAACATTGAAAGGGGTCTATATACGAGTTTGAATCTTCATTCCTACGACCTTGGCTATGACAGCTTTTTTCACTTACAAAATCAACAAACTGCAGCAAATTATTGGAGGGGGCTGAAGCCCCCCAGCCTCCCCCGCTTCCGATGGGCCTGCAAAGGCTCCTCAAAATCAAAAGACACAATTATCCAAAATCTCTCATAACGCATTATTTCGTAGGATTTAAACTTAGTTTCGGCTTAATAGAGCATTGTAATATGAGAGAACTGTCAAAGAATGAAACAGAAGGGGGGGGGACGGCGGGGATTTCAGGATTCGCCGTAAAATTATGTAGCTCGATGCAAGAAACAGAAACTGTTTACATAGCCTCTTAAACATCTGCAAAAATGACTTGATGACCCCAGGGCTTCAAAATGAATTGTGTGGCTCAGAAACTTCTTCAAGAAAATCTTTTAATTTTTTCCCATGCATCATGCTGTCGGTACCTTATTTGTGGGATCCAGTATAACATTTTACGAAGGCAGGGAAGAACCTGCAGATACCACTGTATTAGACAATGAGATGGAGAAGGAAACCTCCCTTCACAGAAACAGTTCCCTTTAATAATTGAAAGAAAGACAGATTGATCGGCCTTATTGCTTTACGGGAAGGAGTATTTTACATCAAGTTCACTTGCGAAGCTGTTGAGTCTGTTTTGAGGAAGAATTTACAATCATTTGCACGGAAATTCAAGAACGAGCCCTTCCACTGCCTATAGAAGAATGTTTCAAGAACCTTGCGTATTTTTTCCACATCTAATGTGTGAGTGTTTTGCAGACTTTTTATTACATCGAGGTGCTAGATCAAAGTGCTTACCTCAAACTGTTCCCTTTGTGCACAAGCCAGCAATTTAAATTCACAAAACAGTAAGTCTTGCCGCTGCAAGTTGGCGAACAAACAGATGTGAACTTTCCCTTCATAACTCTTTCGTACAGTGCCTTTTGAGATCCTCCACAATCAGGTTCTTTGTCTTTTTTTGTAGCTGCATTGATAACAGCCTCCATTTTCGTACCTAGCCGCCTCCCTCATTTTCACTGACTGACTTTTAACAGGACAGTAGCCAATTTGTACATTAAACTTACAGACTGGGCTACTTCCAAACAGATTACAACAGGAGCGCCAAAAATTGCAACAACAAACCAATCACCTTCGCGCACAATGCTTCTTGTAAGCTGATTGGTCCTCCAGGAACGAGGAGGCCGGTAATTTTGCAGTTTGGTTGAGTCCCAGTTTGAGCGGTTTTTGTTTGGCTGGCAGTAGTCTCGGTTTGGTAAGCGATAACTGGGACTCACTTTAATCAGTAAAGGCCTAAAGTTCAAACTGTACAGCGCTCTAAAAATTACGACCTGAGAACTGGTTCTCAGCCCAGATCGACGCAGCCTGACAACGACTCATCCTGAAAATTGATAAATAGATGGATGGCAATCGACCGCAAATCTCATTCAGGCTCTTCGTACCATCCACGAAACACTTTGCTGCGGTGGCGCTATGGACGATAAAATCTGCACAATGGCTATCTGCAATCCTTAGTCTTTTTCAGGGAGTAGCGTTAGGAATAGAAATCAATTTGTAAAACGGCGGGAGATGAGAACACATGGTTAGAGCACAAACAAATGTCACTAAATTCTTCAATTTTCAGTATGAGTCGTAGCAAAATAAATTTATTCATTTAGGAACATTTAGGCCAGGGATTGTCAACACGATCATTACCCAAACCGTGTCCATAATACACGTGTATAAACAATGTTTTTGAAATGCTCACGAGGGGATAGTAGAAAAATGGAGAACTCTTGTGGAACCTGTAAAGAAACTCGTATGAAACTCTTGAAACTTAAAATCTGATAAGTCTAGTGATGACTTAAATTCTCGCTTTGTCATAAAAAAGACTTGTTGATGTCATCACCTCTTCTGGTCTTGCACAACCTGGTTCCGAGGGCAAACTTCCTTCGGTGGTAGACTCCCAAGACTACTTTGGGAACATGGGAACGACGCTGGATCTTGTAAGGTGAAAATGGATGATACCTACTTTCATTGTTACAAAGGAAAACATAATTCAGTTCATGCTGGCACAGTCAACGAGGATATATGCTGTAAAACAATGGGATCAGCTGCTTTTGTTGACACCTAAATTCAAAGAGATTTGCGATTGCAGACACAAGAAATTCTCTCAAGCAGTAATTAAAAAAAAACAAAGCCGCAAAGTTTCTCTGAAACCAGGCACTGCGGGCATTTTATTTTCGTTGCTCCGAAGCGGAGCAGTAAGTGCTTTGATCACACCCTAAAAAATAGGAGAATTGAATCGTTCATGCTGGCGAAACAAGGTTTCCGGTTGGAAAACACGAAGACGAGTCCCACTCAATTTCTATAGCAGCACGTACACTTATTACGTTGAGTCCTTAGTAATCGCTAAAACCCACCCACTCTCACTCATGCTAAGAATGGGTGGGTGTGCTTAGTATGAGTGGGGGTGGGTGGGTGGTAGCGATTTCTAAGGACTCAACGTAATAAGTCTAAGCAGCACGAGCAAATTCGCCTAGTTGTCAGAGTACTGCAAATGAAAACGAGAATCTGTCCAAAGTCTGCCAAACCTTCCGCTGTTGGAGCAGAAGGTTTGGCAGGCCTTCCAAACTTGCCCAACCTGCCGTCTTCGGAATTTGGTAGTCAATCAAACACAAATTCTGAGTAACAAAGTTGGTTTTGCGTGTAGTGCGTCGTTAGTATGTTGTAATTAATTAATTCTTTATAAGATACGACTTTGTACATGAGAAATCATATAACACAACGTTTCGAGCATTACTCTTCATCCGGTGTGAAAGTAGTAGTTAGAAAGTAAGTAAAGTAGTAGTGTGAAAGTAGGACTTCTTTCACACATGATAAAGAGTAATGATCGAAACGTTGTGATATATCATTTCTCATGTACAAAGTCGTATCTGATAAAGAATTAATTGATTCCACTTCTACCGTTTTCAGAATTGGCACCAATCAAACACATCCTCCTTAAAACCATTTCTGGAATGCACAACAAGCGAGATAGCTATCTGAGTTTCAGAGAAACTTTGCGGCTTTGTTTGTTTTGCATTACTGCTTGAGAGAATTTCCTTTGCCTGCAATCGCAAATCTCTTTGAATTCAGGTGTCAACAGAAGCAACTGATGCTAATTCCCTACAAAATCTGTCCTTGTTGGTACCGTCCGAGCATTTTCAACCTGGAAAAAATGTGTATGTTTTGCACGTCAGGTTTTTCCCTAGTTTGTTGTGACATTTCCCTTTCATGTTCTTTCAAGGAAATGGAACATTTCACTAATGCTACAAGAATGTCGCGGTTGAGAGGAAAATAAGGAATGGCCAAACCTCAAACATATCATATCCTGCTTCTGCATCCAGTGCCTTTCATATCACCTCTTACAGTAAAACTTTGTCAACTTCATTTTCAAGAGACGCAAAGCTTGGAACATGAAACCCATCAAATGCAATTGCCCACTTTGATATTCAGCAAAAAGACCTGGGGAGAGTACTATTTTATAGCAATTGGCGGACACAAATCTGGTGAATGACTGCTCCAGGGCATCACCATTTTGGATGTATCTTACGCAAGGATCGCTATGGAAACCAGGCTTCTAATAAGCCCCTCCCCTTTGAGCCGAAATTTCAAATAAGCCCCCTCTCTATGAAGCCCCCCCCACTTAGATAAAATTCCAGAAATTACCGAAGATTTCCATTTATTTTGCTAAACAAGCTTGCAAATTCGTATGAAACTCTTGGTTATTTACGCGAAATCTTATAACCTTAAGAAGCTTGCAACAATTTCAGTAGACTTCTGCCTTTTCGTCCCTTGTTTCCTTGCGTTCTTTGATTTGCTGATATCACTTGGTCAAGGGACTAATAATATTACGCTGAAAAAGTTGGCCCAATTTAGGCCCGCGTGAGGTGATTCCGTATTCACCAATCTAATTGCTAGAATTTAGCTTTCAACCAATCAGGAGGCATTATTCAGACAGTTGTTGATGCTGCTTTCAAAAAACCGTTGATCAAGCCTGGAGTTCTCGCAGCTTCGATGGATCTATATTGCTTCTACAGAGGAAGATTTCTGCTTGAAAGGTATTTTGCAAAGTTGTAGGTCAAAACAACATCATCCTTTGTACTAAATTTGTTTTTCAATGTTCTAGCTTTTAACCCTAATCCGCATGGGGGGGGGGGTGTTTTCCACCCCCCCCCCTCAAGGTTTTTCTTTCCGTGTGTTTAAGAGACATCACCTATGTCCCCCAAACCCCTCTGACTTTTACTAATTATCTGTTCGCCACATTTTGATCAAAAAATTTTTAAACAATAGAGCTCACAGGTCACGTGATATGCCCATATCTGGAAGCAGGTAGCAGAAAAATCATTGTTTTTGATGATTTGAATGGAAAGATTTCATCAAATTATGAAGTATTATACACCAAATGAATCAGTAAACGAAGAGCTTTAATTTGATACAGGAATTTATGGAATTTGATGATGTCAGCATTTTTTGATGATGACGTCATTTTGGCCGCCATTTTGGGCTAATTAGCAAGCTTTTTGAATATTTTCGAAATTTTTCGATTGAAAACACTCCAATGATACGTTTGTGATGGAGTATTACCACCTTTGCAGCTTCTTTTTGTCTATTTCTACAGAGAACAAATTCAATGCATTAATGACGTCATTCAGATTGGCTAATTTCTGCCAAAATATCACTCCAAATTCATTAATTTCAATGAAATGATATCTTCATATCAAATTTGTGGCTAAGTTGAACCAAAAACTACCAAATCTTCATAGAAAACCTTCTTTGAATTCAAATGTAACTTGGAAACCTGATTTGCACTGATTTTAAACTTCATGACGTCACTATGACGTCATTAGGCGTGGCAGCCACACCCGAATTACGCTACATGCTAGAAATTACCTGATCTATAACGGTGCCAAGTTGCATTGAATTCTGACCAGGCTAAGGCAGTTTACAGAGGGGGGGTGGAAAGAACCCCCCCATAAATGGTAGCTCGAAAAAAGCCCATATGGATTAGGGTTAAAACAGATGTTGAGGCGATTTTGTTGAGTGTAGGAGGACTCGCATTTAGTTAGGCCACTTTGAAAAATTGCGCCCGCCTTTTAAGCGTAATATTATGAGTCCCTGTTGATCACACTTCTTCACTTGTGGATCTCAGGCGATAAATTGCTATCACATTTGTCACATGACAAACACGCTATGAATAGTCCTGTTCATTTTGTTATTGCCCAAAAAGTATTAGTTTCAAGAATTTTCAGTTTTGAGGACGAGGCTCACATCAGGGCTTTGTGAAATTTTGCTTTTCAAGTTCCTCACGAAGGACAGGATAGTTTTATTCACTTTCAAGGAATTTCAGTTCCGATTTGAAGATGTGCCAAACTTTGAGACGAAAACATCCTATGCCCATGCAAATAGCTTCTTTCACTTTTGTTAGGTCAATGCCCTTCAAATGTCGTCAAAATGATCTGGCAGCATTTACTGGGTGTCCCAGGGAAAAGTATGCAGATTGGTTGGGTCCGGCGATGTGAATTTAGCTTTAACTAATGGCTGATCACTCTCAGAATGTTCCTTGATAGTTGATGTGAACACAGATACTCTCGAGTACCGAATAAACGGGGGGGGGGGTGAGAATAATCGGGGAGGTTGGAAATGGTTCGATATAACAATAATCGGGGGGTTGGAATAATCGGGGGGGGGGTGCTTGGAGAAATGGAAAATAGCCCTTTTCTTAGGTAAACACATATCTGTTATATATCTTTGTGCATAGTGATGTTACTGATACATATACTTTTGAACTCTGGTTCTGTTGAATGCACTTCTTGGGACTTTTTCTTGCGTTGATACAGAAATTATGTCTAATATCATTTCATTTTTCCAAAAATTAATAAAAGGGGGGGGTTGGAATAAGAGCGGGGAGGGGGCTTGGAAAATTTTTCAAAAATTAATAAGCGGGGGGGGGGGACGATTATTCGGTACTCGAGAGTATACTGGATGGGCCAAAAAAGTTCCCATTTTAAAAATTCGTGGCACCACGAGTAAATCACAGATTTGAAAGATTCAAATTTTAGTTAAATGTCAAAAGATTGAAGTATTTTTGTGATTTTTCTTGCTGTGTTACTAGCATTACAAGTATAGGCAAATTGAACTTTGTTCAGATTTCATGGTTGCCAAATAGCTGCAAAGGGGCCTAAAACATCGAACAAATCGAAAGGACTCTCATAACATAGAACAATACGCAATTCGCGTTTCACCTCTCTCAAGAGTTATGAGGCGTAGATTTTCAAACAGATCCTAAAATTTTCAATCCCATGGCCAAAATGTACAGAGTATAGCTCTCACCCATGAGAAACTTCATTTTAAATCTTTGTGTGAGGAGTCCTTTATGATTTGATAAATGCTTTAGGCCCTTTTTCAGTCATTTTGAAACAATGAAATTTTCAGAGTTGAATTTACATGTACTTCAAGGACTCATAAGACAGCCAAAAAAGTCACAAAACCACTTGAATATTTTGGCCTTTAACTAGAATTGAATCATTCAGATATGCGAAGTGCTCTTGATGCTATGAATTCTTAGAAGTGGGAACATTTTCTGGCTCACCTGGTGGGCGCTTTGGCAGACAATATCTGCTGTTATTGCCTTACAAAATCAGTCCTTGTTCCGTACTGTATAAGAATCTACTAAAAAGCAGGAGAATTACACCATCTTTTAACATTAAGTAATATTTCTTGAAAATTGGATGCTTTGCTCACAAAAACGATCATAAATTTGTCCCTACTAGCTATCAACGTTACTTTATCAATTCGGCAAGAACTCACCACACCGAACAGAGATTATCAACCGGTGCAAGTTCTTCCTATAGTGATGCCACAATGCTTTCCATTTCTTCAGTGATACGGTCTCGTTTGATGCGGTTATTTTGATTGTTATCAACATATTGCTGCTTGCTGATTTTGTTTCCAACTACTTTCTGGGCAAGAACAATGGCTTGTTCGATCAATTGTTTCCGTTCACCTTCTTTCTTCTGCAATTCTTGGAGCTGAAATAACGAAAAGAATACAAATACAGTCGTTTTCAGCAGACGTTTTGAATTCGAACAGTCGATCATAATCACAGTCATTAACTCATTTACAGTCAGTTTATTTCTAGTTAATAACAACTAAGTAGCACTAACTGTCTACAATATGCAATTTAACAGAGAAAGATAAAAACCCTAAATTAAGGGGGAAAGCAGATGTAGGAAGTACCTCAAAGGAAATAACTCTTTGTTCTGATATTTTCGACAACGGGGAAAGGGGCCTCTTATGAGCTAACCGGTATACCATAATATCGCATACAGTAAGAACCCGCAATATAGGGACAACCTTTTAAGAAACCGCAGGGTGACTTTGTTGAAAAATGGTACCCCCCTCACCAATATGAGAAACTTCCATATATTTCAATGAAAGCCTGGCTTCTATTTTGCAGGCTCTCACATAGACTGACTGGATGTTCGTAGTTATCGTTATTGATAGACTGATGGACGCTCAAACTACGACTCATGGACTCTGACACTGAAATTTGGGATGAAGCTTCCCCTGTCGATTTCATAACTTGATTTGGAAACCATAGCAACACTGTACGAACTCCAGGCAATGGTGGATGGGCTTAAGTTGCCGGCTCGAACCTCAGAGTTCAAGTTTTCAGTGATATTAGCCATGAACAAAAACCACAAGTATCCATACGAATGTTTCCTCAATCCAAGAATCAACAAACCTTTCACTGTGAACCAGGGGTTCCTCATTTTTAAGGCCAATTAGCTTCCATGAACTTCACCGCAGCATTGAGAATTTTCAACTGTCGAGGGTCGCTTGCCTCGCTTCTGAGAATACACTGCAGCCTCGTTCCAGAGGGCACACGTAAACGTGTTCATCTCCGTCTCAAAATTTATATCAAAGTCCATAAGGCTCAGAGTGAGCAAAAATAAAACATGTTGTCATTGTTGTTATTATTGTTGTTGTTGTTGCTATTGTTGCGATATCTGGGACTATGTCGCGAGTCTAGTTCTCACAGTAGTGTTTCCAAACTGAGTATAAAGGCTGATTTCCACACGGCAGAATTTTCCAAGCGAACGGGAATTCTATCATTTACGAGAGAAAATATTGCTCTCAATTTGAGCAGCAGTATACGCGTGAAAAATATTTTACGGTGTGAAATTCCGTCCGCTCGGAAAATTCTACTAAGTGGAAATCAGCCTTTAAAGCTCTCTAGGAGTGAAACGGTGGCAGCAAAACTCTACCTTCTCTGCAGAATCTGGGTCCTCCTTGGCAAGAGCATTTTGATGTGAAATAACCTTGCTGTTCGCTGAAGCATAATCAGCGGCCAACTTCTTCAGTGCGTTAGCGAATCCGCTGTTATCACGTGATGTTTTGAATTTGTCCATCTCAGCATCGTACAGGCCACAGAAACTGTTTCTCTTCTCAAGTAGGGACAGAAGTTCGTCTAGAAGGCCAGCAGCTTTCATTTTGGATTCCCTTGCTGCATCCTAAGGAGAAAATATCATTTTCGTCAGACACAGATCACGTCAGTTATCGTCAGGTTATCGTGAGATAAAATGGATTGTTGTTTATTTAATGAAAAAATTTATATACAAAAACGAAATTATTTAAGACACCACATCCGTACTACTGTAATATGCTATGAGGACGATGCCATGAGGAGCAGAAGACCATGACTACCCCATAGCTATCACATAAAGACAGACAACTAAATTAAACTTTAATATACAATCAATACAGTAAATCCCCGCATATAAGAACCTACCAATATAAGAACCTAGAGGTTGTTTTTCCTAAATTATGTACCCTGCAATTAAGAACCTGTTTCAGTTTGATGAAACATAAGTTCTTATTGCAGGGGTTGGAAAGTTGATCTTCGATTGCTGTTATTAAGGTCATTGTGGTTCTAGCTGGATTTGAAAGTTTATTTGTCTCCCCAATTACGTATTAGGTTCATAAGAACACTTCCAAGACAAATAATAGGGCTGAAAATCTTTGTGAGACTCTCAAGCGGACTAAATGAGGAGCCCTTCAAATAAGAACCTCTATACCTTGAAATAAGTATTAGTACCTTTGAAATAAGGACCAATTTCAGCCTGGCTCTCAACAAAGTAGGTTCTTATACGCGGGGATTTACTGTTCAATTACAAAAGGCTACACAAACAATTTTTACTGATAAACTGTTCAAGTCGGTTTCACATTAGATGTCGGGCAATCATAGACGATAATGCTGAACAACAGTACTCCAGCAGAGAGAACAACAATAACAACAACTGCCCAAGTCACTGCTCCCAGCTCAGAGTCACCACCGTTCAAAACACCTCGCCCATGCAATGAGGTCGGGTCACTTTTCAAAACATCGAAAACTTAATACATTACAAGCTAGCAATCTTAGTCAAATCGTCTAGCATCTAGCTTCAGCCATAGGCCAAAAATGCCTTTAAAGGGGCAGGGCCACGTAACCGTAAACAAACCGGTTATCTCCATATTCTATGTCGTTTCCCACACGTGGCCATTGTGTTCTGCACAGATTTTGGTGGATGGGGTGAATCCATAAGAAAAGTTACTGCTAAAAATCCACCAATATCTCTGCAATCCTAAAACATACGAGTGTTTAGTTTGTTTCTCTACGAAATTCAAGAGTCCATCTTCAAAATAACACCTTTATTTTGAGTAGAAAAGAGGAAAATTTCTAAGATATATATTGCAAAATCATCGTTTGGAAATAGTTTGTTTACTTATAGTGACCCGCCCTTTCAAGAGGTTAAGGCAATCTTCGACAGATTTCTGCACCTTACGTAGCTTTGGCTGGCTGCGAGGCAAGGCATATCACGAATGTGACCCGAAAGATACGAAGAAATCTGACCAAATAATACATGATCACGCCCCCACGGATTGTATCAAAATAAGAGTAAGCAATCAACAAATACCTTGGTGATGGAGAAGTCCATGCGAACCAGAACGATGACGAGCAAAAACAGAAGATAAAATGCACCAACAACAAGAAGTGGTTCTTGCAGCAAAAGCAATTTCTGGAAATTGTAATGAACCTGAAATGAAAATTAGTATTACAAAATAGATTGAATTAAGGGACAAACCCGCGGGGGGTAACTTCAATAGGAGGGTGACGGGGTCGTGCAAGCCCCGAGGGTAACTTCAACAGGCAGGTGACAGGGTTGTGCCATTTGACGTTTGAGACACACCCTAAAATTAACAAATCTTCACGAAAATGATACCCCAAAATTCAAAGGCCATTGAAAATGTAATAATAATACGCCTAGTCCCGAAAGCGGTTACAACACAAATCAATACAGATACAGTAAATTGTAAGCATAAAGTATAATAAATGGTTTATTGTTTCAAGTTCTCCTTCCTTCTCCTCCTATCCCTTTGTCTCTCGTATGCATTCACTCTCTTCTCGTTCACTTTTTTTGCATGTTTGATGAATCACATGTCTCCATTCAGTTCTACTGTCTACCTTTGCCTTCCATTGTCCAAGTTCGTTACCACACTTCAGCGCACTTTTACAGGTGTCTTTCTATCTAAGTTTTGGTCGACCAACAGGACGTGTTCCTTCAGTTAATTCACCATATAATAAGGATTTCACTGGACGATCATTGAAAATGTATACGTTAAAAATTGTGAAAACTATCCAAAATTTTAACCAAGTAAGTGAAATCTGATCAAAATCAATGCTCTAAAGCGTTATTTTTTAAAGTCACACCGCAAAATATATGACTACTTGTGATTTTACCAAAAATGATACCCCAAAATTTATTTTCTGCTCGAAAAAAGGCACCCCATAAAGGCAGATCCTGTACCAGCATATATGGTAGTTACCCCCATGGGGACAAGCCCGACTTTGATATGATTGATGATCAAATACAAGATAATACTGCTATGAATATCATATCATACTTTTTCTACTGTCATTCGTCTTCTCTTAATGAAATTACGCATTCAAATAAGCGATTTGAGCGAAGTGACGTCATATCGCTCAAACGAAAGTTCTATTGTTTCCTCGCGTCTTTATCGTTGCTTGCCTCTCTATCGTAAACTAATGCAAGAAAATGGCGACACAGTGACCAGAATGGGCCTGGATCTTTTAAAATGTTCTGAGAATGGGCGTCCATTACAAAGCTCAAAATGTAAAACGAGGGTAAGTATTCCCGGCAGTAATAGACCTTTTAGCTACTCTGAAAAAGAATCTCAATCGAACGATACTTTGCTACATCTTGTAGACTTTTCGAATGTGCGCAATAGTGATAGAAGCTCTAACGCCACTCGATCGAATCTCATGTATAAAAATGTATAAGAATAACGTTCGATCCAGGCTCTTCTGCTGAATAGCTAAAAGGTCTATTGGTAAGTTTGTTTCGGAGCGTTATTCATGCCGACCCAGGACTGGTCCTTTGAAAGATATACCGGATGCGTCAGACGAATCAAAGGGCATCTGTCAATTTCATTGATGCAACTGGGTTCACAAATATTGGTTTCTTTGAAACTGCACTGCAAAGGAGAACGACTACGAGATTTGTTTGGCCAAAATCGGTCTTTCCATTCAAGAATTATGAGCGATCTTAGTGTTGTCTTCCACAAGATTTGATGCAGTATGCCTTCAACAAGATCGTTAAACCTGCAGCTCAAAATACACCGAAGTCAAACCCTTTTGACAAATCACAACGGTACACAGCTTGAACTGCATAGAAGGAAACAAGAAAGGGAATATTTGTCTGTTTTTGTCTGAAACAGCACGATTTTGTTAACCTGCGTGCAGACTATAGCCAAGAAAAAGGTATAGTCTGCGCAACGCCGTTCGCTGTAGTGTAATGCGAGCTTCAGCATTTATGTGACAACAAAGAAAGTGCATTGTTGTAACAGCCAATAATATCGCTTTCCTGCGAAACAAGGAAGCAATCAAATTTGAGAACGGCTATCAAGTGATTTAATCTAGGTTTTCTTTGTTCTCTAAGCAAAGAATGTTCACAACACAATACTCTGGAACTTTAAGTCTGTGGCCTGTGGCAGACAATGCACAGACCATAAGTAGGAAGGGCCATTCAAACTGGTAATGAAATGAAATGCTGACTCATTCAACCCTAATATTGAGCGGCGTTGCGCAGACTATACGTTTTCTCTGGTAATGAATAAGGTCCTGCGATCCGCATTTTGAAAACTGTAAAGTTTTAGTACAAATCTATGAAATCTGAATGCGTTTGTATGTTCTTTAAGCCTACCATGTAGTAACATGTGGGAGGAACTGAACATATCTCAATTTTTACATTTCCCCCTTTTTAAGGCTTCCTCAAGCTGAAGATTTTGGGAAAATTCATATGTAGGGTCTCTTAACAAGCAAAAAATCGGCTAAATCGCCCAAAACGCTACATGGTTGATTTTCCGGAACTGTTGTTTTTTTGAAAAGGAAAATTTTTTGGGGATACCTGATAGTCTTTGGTTCAAGTGGACAAAATTCTAAAGATCAAGTAGCTAATCAGAATTGGTAATTTCAAGCTTCGGCTCTACTCATGGGAGAGACTTCAGTGCAACACAAGAAAACGAAACATTACCAACCTCAATGTCCTGAATATGGTTCTCAACAACATTGCTTTTCTTCATAACAATCACAGGGCGACCAATAGTATCTAAATATGTGTGATGAACCTCGCCTCTGTCTTCTTGGATATCATAGGGTGCCTTTACTTTGATATCCCTGTTGAAAATACAAATAAATTACAGCATAGGTGCCAAATCGTGATTGGCTGAAAAAATAAACACCTTAACAAAAATTTGCCTGTCAAAGTGCTTAAAAACCACAACCACCACAAACAAAAAGTCCTTTATCTTTCAGGGGCAGTTTTCTTTTGAATATCCTTTATTATAGTACCAAACAAGGATCTGCATTTGCAGGTTTGAAAAACAAAATAGAATAATGGGCCAGAGAACATTGCACCTGCAGAATATGCCAGTAAGGAAAAAGGATATGGTACCAGTTTGTACTTAGATTTATAGCAGCTTTTTACTAACATAGATTGGTCTAAATCATTATCCAAGAATACCAATCTATATAACCTAACGTTAATTAATATGTGATATGATATGATATCAAATAACTGCAGGAAAACTTACTTGACACCCTCAGGAAGGACAATCTTGACAGTCAACTTTTCAATGACGAAGTCATCAAAGACATGATCAACAAATCTCATTTTCAAACCATACTTATCGCCTGCATAAAGAAAAAGATAAGCTCATAATAACTGTTTCCGATGGCAATTTGAGGAAATATAAGCCGAAGCTATCAGTAAACCCGGGTAGCGGGTATCATCGTGTTGAGTAAAAACAGAAACCTGACCCAACTCCTGAAAGGAGATCGGGTTTGAATCTCTGGTGTACTGGGAAAGAACTGGCCTAGACAGCACTGTTTGGAAACGAAAGACAATGAAAAACAAGGTACTGGGGACTGACTGGGCTCATGCAGTGTAGTTTGAATTGGAGTGAAGTTTGGTAAGGAAGCAAGAAAAGATGCATTTTCAATTCTTCTACAAGCTAACTAAATAGAATGGATTTCCAATAGGCTCATACAAGTTTATATCAATCCAAAGCCATCCAGGGGTGGCGCCAGGAAAGTTCCGACAAGGGGGCTGATGCTTCCGACGGGGGGGGCTGACTACTTTGGTACCAGAATTTTGAAAGCAGACGGAAGCTCAGAAACTAGCATCGAACGGTGTCAGCACTATTGGCACTGTGTTGCAGTGCAGTAACTAAGAACAAATAACGAGAAGCAAGAACTGCAAGTTTGGCCTTGATTTTCTTTATGTGTAAACTTGGTGAAGGGGGAACAATCTGATTTGAAGATTAAGGCGTAAGAACAAAACAGTTGTGCTACCTAGTGGACAAATGACATCGCCATAGCAAAATCAACGTTATTAAACAAAACAATTTGTTCATAAATGGGTTGTCTTTTATAATGCAATTCTACAGTTTGGAAATTTTGCTTTGAATCTGTTCAAAACCGCATCAAAATCAAGCCTACTGCCTCGATCGCGGTGAATTCCAAGCATCATAAGGCTATCCAAGCGCTCATTTTTCATCAAAGAACGAAGATCACTCTTAACGAGACGCATCGAGCTAAAATTTCTTTCGCATTCGGCTGAAGACACAGGCAAGGTGCAGGCAATGGATACCAAGCGGTGCAGCTCAAAGAAGGCTTCTTTCAATTTTGTCAGGTACGCCTCAAGTTGAAGAAGTGTGGTTGGGCACTCAGCTTCCCTTTTCCGTCCCAGCATGCACTTAAACGTTGCAATCTCGCATCGAAGACTTTCGGTTTCAGCCTTAAAGAGCTCGGCGAAGTCGATGAGTTTCGTGACATCCAAAAAGCTATTCGAGGTTGGACATAATGCAGTGATGCCTCTCATCATCGTTATATTCTTCTCGTCGAATCTCTTGCAAAGCTCAGCATTTGCCTTATCAAGAATTTCGTAGATATCCTGCACATATCCATCTAAGCCACCTGTTGACGTTTCGTTCAATGGAGCCTCTACGATATAACCTTGAAGGGTAGTTGGTGCTCTTTTCTTTCTGCTTTCTCTTGTTGCTTCTGGCAGGTTGAGTCTGTCTGCTACCTCTTCGGCCGCATCCCAGAATTCTTGGCACTTCTCTCTCGAGCGGCACTCGACTATCTCTTCCTTCAGTGTACCAATGAGCTCAACTGCGGCAGTCAGGTCATTTGTTGGTTTCTGCAGCATGTCAGAAGCAAACTTTGCCTTTTCCAAAATATGCTTTATGGCAAACAAGTATCGCACAAATTTCCGATCAATCTGTAGCTTGAAGCCATTTGCCTTAGTTGTACGGTCAGAATCTGTATCATTGTCAATGATGTCTTGCAAAACTTCAATGACGATATCCAAACGCTGCCACAACACATTGAATTGCTTTGCTTGGCATGACCATCTGGTGTCAGATATCTTTCCAATCTCCATTAGGTTCACCTTGTGTTGCTCCTGAATGCTTATCCATCTTTTGTGAACAGTGCTGGTGCTCAAGAATGAATGGAGACTTCTAAACAGAGAAATCATGTCTGCGACGCATTTGACTGACTTGACCACATCTACTATTACAAGATTGAGACGATGACAGAAACAATGAACGTAGTATGCCATGTGAGCTCCTGCCTTTTCGGGAAGCTTCCTTTGCACCCCATTAAGGTGGCCAGAGACAACCGACGCTCCATCATAGCCTTGTCCAACACAGTTCGCCATGCTAGCATTAATTCTCTGAAGACGCTCGATTATTGTATCAGAGAGACCATCAGCATTCAACCCATGTGCCTCAGCAATTCCAACGAATTCTTCATGGATCGCATTCTGGTGGCAGTAGCGCACTGCAATTACCACTTGTTCCTTTTTGCTGACATCCTTTGATTCATCTGCAAGCACGGTAAAATATTTGGCCTCGTGTAATTCCTCTTTTATCTGCTCCAGAACCATTTCTTTCATGATATCCAAGATAGCGTTTTGTATACTGTGGTGTGTGTATTTAGCATTTTTTGGACCCAAACGAATCTTCTCGGCAATAATGGGGTCATGCTTTGCGAGAAGTGAAAGAATAGCGAGAAAATTGCCACAAGATGGACCAAAATCAAGTCCTTGGGTATCAATATCACATGTACGAAATGATCTGCCAGTCTCACGTTGGGCTATTTTCCGTTGAGCAGTTAGCAGCAGCACCTCGCAGACCGCTTTCAAATAGTGCCGGTTATCCTGTACTAGTTTGGAATAACCTTGGTCATGAAGTGTGGGGACAGACTGAAATGCACCAGACTTGACATCTTGATAGTGGGCATAGGCAGCTACGCTATCTGCATGTATCAAGCTTTGTTGATGTTGTAGCAGTTTATTGTTTTTTTCATCTGAACCATAACATTTCTTCCAGTTACGAAAACCTTGCAAAACAAATGTGGGTTCTTTGCGATTGATGGAGAAATGTCTACAGTGGAAACAGTAAACTGCATCTTCCAGTTTTGAATATTCAAGCCAAGAGTATTTTTCATACAGCGAAGGGGCAAACGCTCTGTATTGGCTTCCAATCATATGTGACGGAAATTTAATGTTCTTTGGTTGTACTGGTTTGTCATCTTTAGTCGATAGATCTTTTGGACCAAGTACTCCTACTTCATTGATGTCATTGGTAGCTGTATTTAATTTCTTTCCACCAACTACGAGAAAGAAATAGTTTTAACATTTATATGCTAAAAATTAAGGATAAATTCAGTCTAGTAAAGTGAGCTTTAATGTCGAGAGTCGGTAAGCCAATGATCCTGAATTTGAATCGCAACTTTCTTCGAGTTCTGGCTTTGAATGGTACTTGCAATTTTCATCTTTATATAAACTTCGGCAGAGATCAGTAAGAAAGAGGAATGTAAATCAAGAGAAAGTTAATTGTGTCTCAAATAGATGCCAGAAGAGTCGAATTGATGATTGAATCGCAACTTTAGAATGGAAATACACAAGCTTTCAGCTAGCCTGAACGGTCTTCTCAAATGCAGTGAATAAGAATCACCTTGGGTGACTTCGCATAGTCCAGCAGGGTCTGCATCATCCTCCTCTAAATCACTGCTTATGTCGTCATGATCATTTCCACTTTCTGAAGAAACACTACTTTGATCATCCAATATTTGTGAGGCTTGGCCATCGAGGATCTCTGGGTTTAATTCTAAAATGGAAAAAAATCAGGTTATAGTTTCCAAAATTTTTGGAAACGAAAATTGTCATGGAATGAGCGCGATACAGTTCCTCTCATTTGTTGACACAATTTTTAAAATAAATGTCTTCATACTCGTTCCTGTGAAAGAGGACCGTGATTTGACATGTGAAGCGTGTTTTGTTTTGCTGTGTTTGCTCTCTTAAAAGCAATGATTTTCTATCACACGTATTTTTTTGTAAGAAACTGCTTATAAGAAACTCAACTCTCATATCGCCAAAAAATTAAGAAACTCCAGTACTGGGAAATTCTAACTTAAGAAACTATTCATTTTTAAAACAAGAAATCCTTAACATATTTTACATTATTTCAGTTGTTTCCAGTATCATATTACTCGGAACGTACTTGAGTGTTGTCTCAACATTGGAAAGCTGTCAAAAAACATTGTTTTGAAAAGTTCAGGCGGGTGCAGCAAATTAACATGAAGATTGTTATGGAGCCTTTAAGAAACTCGTAAGAAACTCTGAGTCCTCAAAATCTGATAATTTTAACAAACTCTCAGTACTCGCCCAAATTCTTAGTTTCTTATAAAAAAATACGTGTATATGCTGAGATCGTCGTGTGACTACAGTCATTCAAAACTCGTATATCCTTCTTAGTCAAATTCATATTTAGTGCAAGAAATTATTCAACATTCCAAACATTAAGAAATTTGGAACCTACCTTTTTCAACTATTTCATTTGGAACATCGGCCACACTGTCTCCTTCCTCCAGTCTCGTCTTCTTACTCTGATCATCGCTTGCGCCCACTGCACTCCGACTTTCTGCATTCTCTTCGTTTGCTTGCCGCTTTTTCGCAATATAGGCCCTACCCTTCGGTTGAAAAAAGGCTTCCATTCTTCTCTGATTTACATCTTCCTCGACAACGACCGTTGTTGGTGCAGTTCTGCCAGCATCATCTAACTCTTTGTGTTTCGATTTAGTGTGCCTTCCAGTGTAATCGTTTAAAAAAACTTCATTGCAGATGGTGCAACGCACGTTGAAACGAGTAAATTTCGTTGCCATTGCTCAACTTCAACCCGATCCGATCTGAGCCTTGATACACATAAACTGCTTTGTTCAACAAAACCAGGAACTCTGACTATTTTAACGATTATATCAAAATGACTTGATAGAGATTTAGAGCTCTAAAATAGCTGCTGTCACATTTCCTGTGAAGACATTCCAGCAGTGTGATTTCCTCTTGAAAGCGAAACAGATTTCCGACGGCCACACACTCTGTCTTTGAAGGAATGTCGAGGCTAATTTCTAGGCTAGAAAACATGCTTAAAAAAGGAAGAAAAGACAAAAAGAGCACCAGCCTCAAGCTGAAAAATTAATTTTCAGTCAGAAGAAAGATCTTACGGCCGACTATCTTAATTATCTGTCGTAATGATAAGGTTACTTCACAAAACAAAGAGAAAAAATTGTCGTAAAGTGTGCTCCGACAAAGTGATCGTTTTGCTCCGACGGGGGGGCTAGCCTCCTCCGACGGGGGGGCTCTAGCCCCCCCTAGCCCTCCCCTGGCGCCACCCCTGAAGCCATCAATAAAAAACTGAGCTTGCAAGGTTTAGGATGCCGAGGGTATATATTTCAGGTATTGCCCAAAGGAAACAGTTATTACGTACATGGTTTGTCACTCGATAGCAGGGCAAGATAAATTCTTACTTTTAGAAATTGGTCAAGATAAAAGCAAGGAAAGATCATTTTGGAAGATGAAAATGATCGAAATCCTAGGCTACGTTCACACTGCTCCGTTTTCGTTTCTATCCGTTTTTTGTTGATTAAAACGCCGCTCGTTCACATCGCTCCGTTCTCAAAATGAATATGCCATGAAAACGATAGGCGTTCACATTGCTCCAGCAAAACGGTGTTGTTAATCCCCTTTTCAAAAACGCCTTTTGTTAATGGCTGTCAACAAGGCGCCAATCGCGACTTTGAATGCCATTGTAATTAACCGCTTATTAACAAAGGAATGTGAAGTGTTTTCAAATGTCTACATTTTTGAAGTTCGCACTGTTTTCAAATTTATGTGTATGCACCAAAAATCGAAGAACCAAGATTGCGACGATGATCATTTTAAATTTTATTTCAGTCCTTCCCAAAAATAATTGATGAAATCCAGAGAGCAGAGACAGAGACAAATTAAGGTTGATATTTCCACAAGATGTTGAGTTGACATTGACGTTTTGAAGCAAACTGCTGTGCTTCATCTTCAGAATACAGATTTTTGAAAGCACGAGGCTACATTTATATGCATAAAGAGACAACCAATAAACTAAAGAGCGTGATTACAATTCCACGTGAAAAAAAGAGAGGGGCAAGCCCAAAGGACAATACCTAAAATAAAACTAATGGAATGGCGGACTGCTGGGAATTAAGTGAAGGATGATTGGTTAAAATTAGTAGACTTTCGTGAATGAGTAAATCAAAGTCATTGTTTGCTCTGTCCAACACTAAGAAATCTTCCAACGACACGGCATGACCTGATTGGTTCATGTGGTCCCAGATGGCAGAAGGACTTACTTTAATTTTCTGACCTGCTTTATTGATTCCCAAATGGTCTCATTATGCGATTTCATTAGTGTTTTCAAAAAGATCCGTTTTCACAGTGGAACAATGTGAATGCAAGGCAAAAACGGAGAAGTTTCACTCCGTTTTCATATGAAAACGGAGCAGTGTGAATGGGGCCCAGCAAAGAAGCTATTCTAGACAGGCTTACTGACCCTTATTTGGCAAGGATAAAGATCCTAAATGATGGGCTTAATTCAAAATAACTTTTCCCAGATCTGTGTGTTCTTACAGAAAAACCCGCGAGGAACATCTAAAGATATCACTACTGAGTTGAAAAAGCTAATATTTATTTCTAAATTTACCTTGTAAAATGGCCACATATCAGGAATACCTTCTCTTGTCGTTTCTGCAGTCTATATGACATCATGGTCACATCTGATTGGCCAACATGCAACTATAAACATGCACTCTAGCTCTATTGAAAGCACACTCGCCCTTGTTTACTATATACTTACACAACTGGTGTTACTACATATCCCAGCAACAAACATTAATAACAACATATATACATGCTGACTTACCTCGACTAAAGAGATATTCATAAGAGGGCACATTGTATCCAATGTAATATTGTGTCTTCCATCCCCCAAATAATGGAAATCTTGGTCTAAGCTCAACCTCTACAGCCTCTTCTTGTATTTGCATATTGCTGGTTGAAATATTTCCAATCACATCACGATAATAAACATCTCTTGCAGCAGCAGGGAGAGCAACTTTGAAGGATTTCACTGCAGCGTGAGTGGGTGTTCTCTGGTAGTCATATCTTGAGAAAGTTCCCTAGGAGAGAATCAGACTGAATACATGAGCTTCAGCCTTGACTGATCCATCCATTTCCTTACCAATACCCAAAACCCCAACCCTCAATCTGTTTGATGTCCTTATTTGCAATTACATGATAGTTTGAGGTCACTTACAACCAAGTAAGTGATTATTCTGAAAACCAATAACTCTTGAATCTTAACTCTAAGCTTAACTTATTTATTTGTATTGTGTTTGTCATTGTTCCTTTGTCTTTCCTTTGTGTAATATTCATGTATTGTCCTCATTTTGTTTCATGTAACAGTGGGGTAGTCATCTTATATCCCTCCTTTTGGTATCGTCCCCTTGTATCATACAGTTGTAATTAGCATAGTAGGATGTAACTGAAATCATAGATTTTCATCTGAATAAAAAACCGAAACAGACAAGAAAACAGCTTCAAAAACATTAACTAATTACCTCAAATACACCACATTTAGGGTGGGTCAAACAAGACTGCTGGTCAGACCGTGCACCTATTCTTAACAATTGATTGGTTGAATAGGCAAAGTTCAACGTTTCAAGCAAAGCGACGTTCAATGCAACATTCCATCCTTAGTTTGTGGTAAGGAGGATCGAAAATGATCAAACTTTTTTCAGATTCTTTGCTGGGTTTTACTGCAAAAGCTCTAAGGCCTCATCAACACGTATCCGGATATTTTTGAAAACGAATCTTTTTTCATCCGTATAAATAAATATCCGCGTCCACGCGAGGAGCGTTTTCGAAAATGTCCCCGTCCACACGAAGACGCTGCTGAATTCAAACTCCGCTGTTAGAACTTTGACAAAAGAAAACAAAACAATCAAAATGTCCTTGAGTGATTCCCAAAGATCCGTGCGCATGCTCTGATACGTCGTAAATCGATGCTGTGACGTCAGTGTTTTTGAAAAGCTCCGTTTTCACCCATCCACACGACAACATGAAAACAGCGTTTTCAAAAAGATCCACTCTGGAGAGCGTTTTCGAAAAGCTTCGTTTTTGGTGACCAAAAATGCCGTCTCCGTGTGGACGCAAACCCAAAACAGATAAAAAAGATGCGTTTTCAAAAATATCTGGATACGTGTGGATGGGGCGTAAATGTATAAAAAAATGTGATGCAATCTAGCAAACACCTTTTTAAAGATTTGAAATATTTGAGCCCTATGCTTTCAGATGTAGACCTGTCTGGTGGGGCGCCACTTCACCTGAAATCGTAGAGAGAGTAGCAAGATAACAAACATGTTTGCAGATCATTTATTTGACATATCCATCAATCAAAAATGTTGTTTCTTGACTATTTGATTGCCTTGGTACCAAAAGAATTTAGTATCTTGAATATTCATGTAAACAAGAATTTACCTTCAAAAGTGCACCAACATGTTTGAGGGTAAACGATTCCTCAACAGCAATATTTCCCCAGTGTGAAACCTCAATAAATCTGGTCATTTCTACAACCTGGATGAAAGTTAGTAAGATAAAGTCAAATACTGTACAATGCATCAATGGATTAAGTATATAAAACACAACAATGATTGGCCATGTTGCAATAAAAAAAAATTCTATCCACAACTTTCTATCCATGTGGATATCATTTTACTGTAGGTCATTTTAGTGGCCTAAATTGGCAAAATTCTTAACTAACTGACAGCTTTCACAAATGTTGCTATGAGAAAAGAACTTTAAAATTTGCAGCAGCAGTTGGTAAGTTTGCTTTCTAGCACTGACCATACCAACCATGGGCTTATCCTTCAAACCTTTCTGCCATAATTCTGTATGGTTCTACTGATGATAACTTTTGTTTAGTGCACTCTACAAATTTCAGAGTGAAATGAAATATTTCCATCTGCAATCGGGGATCACATTAGCCAACCAGGGCATTTCATGTTATTTAAAGATATCTCTATTTTCAACAGGGCCAACAATGAGTTTGATTTACTCATTCGTGAAAGCCTCTTAACTTACAGGATTGACCTGAACTTAATTCCCAGCAGTCATCTATTTCCTTGGTCTTCCTTTGATCTGATTTCCATTTTATTCAATCAAGACATAGGCCTTGGGTCCACTTGCATGCACAAAATGTAACTCGCACTTGTTTACCTCACTGTATTTTGCTTGTTCTGGTATCAATTGGCTAACTATGATTACTTAGATTTGCTGAAGATCACATACAAGTTTGATTTGAAACATTCAAAGCATTAGTCAAATTACTGTATATAATCAATTTTTGCTCATCGTTTATTACCATTGCAATGTCTCAACCATCTATGTCTTCTGGATTTATCAATTAAAAATAGTTTTGCAACATACTGTACAGGGTGTATCAAAACAATTGTTTGACGTTTGACTAAATACGTACTAAAAATAACGATAGGCTGAATGGACACTTGGCAAAGTAACCCTTTTTCTGAGATTTTAAACTCAATTTTGACACAAGAATCTTGAAAATCCACTAAAAATTCATGGAGTTACAAGCCTTTGAAGTTCAAGTTTGTGCCAAAGCTGAAACTAAAAGCCTTGAAATGGCATCTTTTGTAAAAATCCCATGGCCAACGTCTCTGTTATTTCTCAATTGTTTCAAGGCAAACCAGATGGAATTTGAACAAGTTTTCAATAACCTAACTTTCAAGCATATGAATGCTTTGAGGAAACAGATTCAGTCTCTCATTATGTTTTGAACCACTGTTTCTGGACTTATGCAATATTAACCAAATTTTGACAATGATCACAAGAATTAAGTTACTTTGAAGTCCTTATTGGTTTGCTCTGATATAAAAAAGCCATATGACCATGGGTAAGTTTCTTTTATCCCCGTCTTTGAGCTTTTTGCATTACAAGTAACCTAGGGGTCTCTGGTTTCAGCTGTTGCATATTTCTTATCTTTGAAAGCTTGCAACTCAGAGAATTTTCAACCGATTTGCAAGATTCTGGTCTCTAACATTATCTAATAATCTCAGGGCATGAGCCTGTTCATGCTATCATTATATACTTTTCAAACATTCAATCAAATGTCAAACAATTCTTTTGCAACAACTTGTTTAATTTTTATAAATTGAAGTTTACAATGATTTTGGTCACTTGCATCATTCTTTATATTTGAGAGCATCATTGAAGGTGAAGGTGTAGGTGAAGTTGCATTTTTCAGCGCCAAGCGCTGGGATCGCAGAAATAGAGCAGACCTATTCGAGTCCGCGACCCCTTGTCATGATGCTCAAGTGGTGGGGCTCTACCGGGACTCGAACCCACTCCGCCTGATTATTCTGGCTGCAATGTCAGAGGATTACACCACGGCGCCACAACACCTTCATGAAAAAGTCATGATACTCACAGACAAGAAAGGTGAATTATTTTCATAGTGGATCTTCATGTTGTCAACACTAAATGGCTTTACATTGCTGTATGGGCCATAAGTAACAACGCTTTCACTGACACTGGTTGGCTTGAGTTTACTGTGAGTTTCTATTGTTGATGAAGCCAATTTAACAGTGGTGGTCTGTGCCTTGACCAAATATGGTGAAAATACATAGTGATTTCCTTCAAAGACAACAAGCTGCTTTTCTGACTGACCAATTGAAGCAGGGAAAGGAGTGAGGACATGGGTGAATATTTCCTCTACATGGACTGTAATAGATCTTTCAGCACCAAGGGGTGATGGCAGAGTGACTTGGAGGAAGAAGATGTCCCTGTGGAAAAATGGATTACATAAAATATTGAGAGGATTTTATGAAAAATGTAAATTCAAAATGGCTGCCAATAAAGATTTAGGCCAAAAACATCAAAACTTTGAATTAACGATATTTCCAGAACGACAAATGGTAGAAAGCTGAAATTTGGATATGTTGCTCCTATCATCATACTTAAATCACAAACAAAAATCAGTAAAATTTAAGAGTACATGGTGTACAAGCTATCCCTGGTAGACATGGAATTACCCATTAGAAACTTAATAGACTTGAGCCTGAAAACAAATTGAAAAAAATCCTGCTCTCTAAACATCAAAGCAATGAAATCTGAAGGATGTCTTATTTTATCCCCAATATGTCAAATTACGTTGGCTTTAATCGGCCATTCCTTCTAGTTGAAATAGGAGATTTTCTGCAGAAGGCCCTTTTTTATTTGGAAAACCTGCAAAAACGAGTGAAAACAGCAAGCAAGATTTCCCTTTGTTCTCCTTCCTAGCAAAAATGACTCTTGGATGTGTTCATGTATTTTGTTCTCATGGGAGAATGGAATTCCCCTGACTAAGTTATTCATGTGTTCATGTATTTTGTTCTCATGGGAGAATGGAATTCCCCTGACTAAGTTATTCACACTAAGGGGAAGACTTTTCAGCCTGTCAAAAGGAAAGCACATGCTAAATAAAGCATGCTGAAAGTCATCACTGTGAGGAAACCACAAAGATTCTTGCTTGCAATTTTAGCATGTGCTTGAAGGTTTCTCAAAGGGATTCCATTTTAGAAGCTTGAGTACAGAATCCGAAGGGAGTTACTGATTTTAACCAGGAAAATTTCTAAAAATAATTGGACATGTTAGCCATTCAATCAGGTATTTGCAAAATATGATTGCTTCTATAATCAGGGAGTAGTAGCCTTTCAAACACCAGGAATTTTTTTGACTCAACCAGAAGATAGAAGAAAAATTTTAGGCTAAGGTGTGAAAAAGTGGTTTCTTGAATGTGGGGCTTTACTGTATACCACTTACTTTTTGTCAGCAACTTTGACTGCTTCAACTTTAAGTTTCTCATCTTCATCTTCATTCTTTCCTTTGATCTGACATAGAAAATAATGCAGCACTTTAATTAACAGCAACGTTTTGGAAATTATTCAAGGTTTTTTCATACAGAATTTTACATCCTAATTTATTTTGCATTCCAGGTCTAATTAATTGACTTCTACTGAAGAGGATTGTATTTGCAAACTGTCAACAAACTGACATCATGGATCATTTTCAGCCTGCATCCTTTGATAAACAACCTTCACCCATCTAAATTAATCTGGCAGGTATGAAAGCACTGTTGGCATACTTAGGAAATTGAGTCCCCTCTTAAATCACAAAGATGGACTTTGAAATAAAAAATAACTACTTCTACATATGTGTGAGATGAAAGCATATGAAAGCCCCAGGGGGCACCACTCAGCACATGCACATGCATGGAGGTAAGCCCAATATTTCTGGTTCTGAATAATCTGAATATTGCCATAAGTGATATTTTTGGACCCAAAATAACTGAAATTATGGCCATTTTATCTTTGGCATTAGTCAAACCAATGGTAGGTTCATTTACAAGTAATATAGGCATAAATTGACTGATCTTTGTGGATTGCAATGAAGCTGATCTTATGTTTTTGTTTGGCTGTTTGGGTTTCCAGAAAATATCAAAAATTTCTTGGATTCACCCCCTGCCTGCGGGAGGGCATGACATTCAGCAAATATGATATGTGCTGAATGCCCCCAGGGGGCCCCTGCCTGGGAGAGAATGAAAGTCATATATGAAACCAGCATGTGGTAGAGAAAACAATGCCTCAAATTCTCTTCAGGTAATTTTTGCAATGAGTCGTTGGATTTGACCATGCTTGCATTTGCTTTTGAAATCCTCTTGAAATATTGTTCTTTTGAGAAGTGAAGTTTTGTCCGCAGAAAAGTTATGCCAAATAATAAAGCAAAATAAATCTAACCGAAGCACCAGCAAAAGCAAGGTGATCTGACAGCTTTGAATCGATTGCCAGTAAGAAGTTGTTGCAAGCTTCTGCTCCAGTGTTCTCTAAGGTAACATCCAATACAATCTTTGCCAGTTGTGACGAGATGTCTATTGTTCTGTCAACTTTCTTGAGCACTAACTTCTCGTTAATTGTCATTGAAAAATGAAATTTGCAGTTAAGCACTAACAAAAAAGCATAAAGAAGATGCTTGATGGTCGCCATCGTCATTTCTTTGCGCAGTTCCAGACGATTAACTAGATTTAGCCTTCGATGGTTTCATCAAGTTTGCTGGAAAGAGCGAAGTATTTTCATCAAAAGCGGTAGGACTATTGTCCTTGTCTCCATTTGATTTTCGTAGCCTCGATTACATATTTTAGCCACGTTTACCTTTGCAGACCGCCTTTTTACAGCCAGCCACTAACCGGTTATTTGTTTAACGAGTTATCTGGGGGTTATTTGACTTGACAAACTGGAAGCCGGTTCAATTCATTGATTGAATGGAGTGCTCCGTGTCTTTTCGGCAAAGAAGCACTCTCTTAAAAAGGACCTAGAATGATACCCCACCGAGAACTAGAGGTAGAGGTCAAATTTCTTTTTACGTCCGCAGGACAAAGTTAAAACAACGTTTGCGGGTCAGAAAATGAAAGAAAAACAAGAAAAGACGCAAGATTTATATTTTGATGCAGCCGATTAGCCTGTTAGATGGAGCCTGTTAGGCTCCTGGGCTCTAAGGCTCCTAGGCTCTAGGGGCTCAAGGCTCTAGGGCTCCTGGGCTGTACGGGCCCAAGACTCCTGGGCTCCAGGCTCCTGGGCTCCTCTGTTAGAACACTCACGGCACGGAAAAGAATTTCATTCAAATCATGACATTTCTTGCAAGTTGGGAACTTGAGAAATTATGTCAAGATTCAGGTCAGTGGCGGAAATTCAGCTGTTTGAGTGGGGGGGGGGAGGGGCAAGGGCCATCAATTTTCCGAGTCAGGAGAAATGCTTTTGTTTGACGTATTTTGATAGAAGACCTGACGTAAATAGGGTCCTTAAAGGGGCCTGTGCAAGATAGAGCCTTTGCGGGTGTGCATGTAATCAAAGAAAAACATTTGACTATTCGGTACAGTGAACACGAAGCAATTTCGTTCCGTTCAGCTGATTAAAATAAACGGATTTCGATAATTGTTATGCTTATTGTCGTTGTTGACTCAATCTGAGAAGTTTACACAATCACTAATGGAAACATTGCTGAATATTTCAATGCAGATTAACCAACATTTTTTAGACCCTTTGTGTACATCCAAATACAATACTAACAAGACAAACATGGCCTGATTTTCTCTGTAAATGAAACTTGGAATACTTTATGATATGACCAATATGTCTGCAGATCTAGAGATTGTGCCTTTTTCTAGACCACCATCATTACCAACATTTGGGGTTCCTGGACATAGGCAAAGCCCCTATCGTTCTATTGTATATAAGTAGCAAAAGGTTTGAATTTTAACTGTCTTGCTTTCATCCAGCTCATGTCAAATCGGAAAAATACACAAAAGGTCCATCTTCTCCCTTTTAGGCCTTTCAAGCTTCTTGCAAGTACCAGAAATCTGTTTCTGATACACAAAACACTCTAAGCATGAAACTCACTGCAGTGTGGTAGCCATATTACTTTCTGATAATCAGAAAGTCGAACGTTGGCGCGCAAAGGCTCTATCTTGCACAGGCCCCTTTAAATGTGCTAAGAGAAAAGATCTGCATTCAGCAAAAGTTGATAGAAACAGACAAAAACGTACCATAAGAGTAAGTCGAATAGCTTTCAGGAATCTGGGGGCGAAGCCCCCAGGAAAATTTTTGAGGACACGCCCTCTACTTTTGCCTAGAATGAATCTCACGACCAAATTTTTACCGGTATTGAATTTGGATTTTGACAATTTTGTAACAATTTTTTGCAGAGTAGGAGCCCCACGAAGTTTTTTGAGATTTTCCGAGTCAGGAGAAATGCTTTTGTTTGACGTATTTTGCTGGAAGACCTGACGTAAAAAGGGTCCTGGTCCTTAAATGTGCTAAGAGAAAAGATCTGCATTCAGTACCCTGGGTACCAGAGCCAAAAAATAAATGAAATGAAATTTAAAAAAATAAATAAAATAAATATTTTTTTGGCTCTGGTACCCAGGGTATGTATTCAGCAAAAGTTGATAGAAACAGACAAAAACGTACCATAA